>JAJHUR010138446.1:0-18319 GCA_027495735.1 Lutjanus campechanus
ACTGTACTCGCTGTGTTGCTGTTTTAAAGTAGACAATCTTAAGACATTCAGACTAGTCCTCTCTCTTTTTGCAAACATACATCTCTTGGGGGAGAATATGCCTTTGCAAGTTGTTTCCAATTGAGTTAATATAACTGAAAAACTGGCTTGTTGGATTTTAACAGATGTGACATACATACCTTGTGAAAGTGTGCCATTTTGTCCACTGCATCACTGGGACTTATCTTGGTCCTCTTCCGTCCAGCTGTGGGTGGCAAGAGATGGAGAAGGAGCAGCAGAGAAGCCATGTCGCTGTCCCAGACTATCAGGAGGAAAATGAGGCAAAACACATCATTAGTATCTACTGCTAATGCACAAAGTAAATAACACTAGTTATTGGAATATAAACCAAGCATGTCATGTCACTTACTGGTGTCATCGTTCTCAGTGAGTTTCTCAGCAGCTTTCAGAAGTCGGCACCGCTCGGTTGACTGAGTCGGGTGTTTGGCCTCTTTGAGAACCTTTGGCCTGAATGCTGTGTCCCACTTCTCAAGAATCTTGGAGGCTGTTTCAGCTCCAAACAGCAGCAGGAAGTCTTGATTCAGCTGTTGATCATACATGCATGCAAATACATCAAGCCAATGGTCAGTGTATCGTTCACTGCTTACATCCAACAAAACAAAACAATGGAGGTTAAACAAAAGAAATGCACAACTCACCAGTCCTTTGACATCCAAAAAAATGTGGGAATGCTTTAAAGACATCTGTGGTTCTCTGCAGATCATGCACTAGGTGATGTTGCAAGGTCATCTTCATCTTCTGAAACACACTTGCTTCATCAGGAGAGTGAACAAGAAATGAAATAGCTTCCCTGCAGGCATCTCCATCAAGCTGCTCAGGCAATGTGACTGCTCTTTGGTCCTGGTGTAATCCAAAAACTTTCAGATTAGATTACTTTTTTTGTAATCCAATGGATAGTGTTATTAATCACAAAAAAAATGCCATGTAATTTTGTATTCAGAAACTGACAACTTGTCTAATATGACCCAACCCTGTTCACAGTTTTATAATGAAACCTACCTTCATCTGAAATGCTGTCACATACTGTCAGGCATAAACCCGGATTGGCCTCTATCAGTTCAAGACGGATGTCTTCCTCCACTGCTGTGTCGGTTTCATCAAAAACGTCAAGTTTCAAACCAGATCTCATGGGATTACCTTTCACAGGTAAGACTGAAAAAATACTTTTGATTGTATTTGGCCATTATAACAATTTTATGAACAGAATTTGCTGACTTTGTGGCTAATACTATGAAGTCCCACGCATAATACTGTGGATTCCCGCAGTGAAACCAGCCTCCAAACAACGAAGAAGTCTTTCCTATTTAACTAAATTGGTCCAAAGTAACTACTCTGATCGTTGTTAGTTGCTTAGCTAACTTTTCACAAACTATGTTGGTTTCCCAAAGATAAAGAGCTGAGAAAGCAGTGGGAAACAGCTGTCAGACGGGAGGGGTTTTCTGCTAGTCCATCATCCATGCTCTGCAGTGAGCACTTCAGACTGGAGGACTTTGACAGGACAGGTCAGACAGTCAGGATAAGAGATGGAGCTGTTCCTTCAGTATTCAGTTTCCCAGCTCATCTCTATAGGGTAGGTGTATAGGCTGTAAGGATTAGATAATTCAATGCCACACTATGCTGAAAATGTTTTTTTCCCTTCCTGAATGTGAAGGAATCAGTGATGTGTTTTGTTTTACACTGTGAGATCATTTCTATATTTCATCCTTCACTTTAGCCTGTGGCTACCAGGACGTCTCAGACCTCAAAGAAGGCACAGGAGACCCTGTCACTGGACTGTTCCCAGCTTGTCCAAGAGAATCATATAAGGAGTAAACATTTATAATCATCACATTAAAAGTTACATACGTTGTTTTTGATGCCTATTTGTTTCCCAAATATATTAGTGTGTGTGTGAATGGGTGAATAAAAGGCATTCACTTAAATCACTTTGTAGAAAGGTGCTTTATGAAGTTCGGTCAATTTCCTTGAATTAGTTTAAGGTGCAGATCTGCCACATCCAATATGGTGGACACGCTGACGTATCGCAGCAACGGGCCAACTCAATGAGGCATCGTTTATGTCTATGCTCAGAAGGCCCTAGTTTTTGAGATAGGAAGTGGTTAGTCCAATTGTGGTGTGTTCATGAGCTTTTAAGTGGTCAACTGGAAACCACATGGATGCTAATAATAGCAGAGTACTAGTGTGGACTTGTTATCAGGGTTAATACTAATAAATAACATTTCTAATTAATCTAGTTCACTCTATGTGGACAGCAGTTTATGGTTACAACTTAATGCTATATTAAAAATCACATGTGACCAAAACGTTACGTGAAATCATAAAAAGTTACCAGCCAAACATTTACTCTCGTCCACTACATTTATACATATATGAAGTCAACAGACAACAACTCCGCAACTTCTGTGACAAATTTTTCTCCGACTTTCCAAGTTGTTGTTTCGACTTGAGGGGGCGTTCAAGTGAATTTTCTCAGTCGGGAATTCATTTTTCCCATTATTCCGACATCGCATGAATGCACCAGAAAACCAGAATAATGTGCCCATCTTAACATTTTGTCAATTTCATTGGTTGCTTCAAACTTGTAATCCAATCGGAAAGATAGAGGGGCGGGACGTAAAGACGACCCTGTAGACGAAGCCACCGGTTACTTGACAAAATAGAGGAGTCCAGTGACCGCTGGATAAGGCCACAAAGTAGAGGTGACTGTAGAGTAATCCTGGCCAGACATGTTTTAATAAGGTAACGGACACACCGCAACCTGTAGAAGGTAAATACGCCTCTATATTTTTACACTGCTTCATTAATATGGAGTGTGTTATGGTGAAATGCTACCTGATAATCAGCGCGTTAGCTAAATTAGCGTGCTAATACGCTAATCGCCAATTAGCGCATTAGCACGCTAGCGAAATTAGCATCTATTTGAATGTAGAAAGTTAGCAGCTAATGTTACTGTGTGCTGCTGTTATTGGTATGTGTTAATGTTGTCAGCTAATTAAAAGCTCAAACAAGCTTTGCATGAGAAGTAACTAAACTTTGGGATGAGTAAAGTGACTGAGAAAACTGTCCACTGTAGACTTGTTAGTCGGAGAGGAAACGTCTTGGGCTTTATCGAGGAGGAGACCTCTACTGTGAAGGTGTCATGTTATCCGGACTGCTGCCTCCAGCCCATCTGTCATCCACTCATCATTCCACTCCTCCTGCAGTACCAACCCAGTTCCTCGTTTTCATCAGTGTTTCCGGGGAAAACTCCAGGGTTTATGAGTAAGTACGGTTAATGATAAGTTAATGTTTACTTGCTTGTGTTGTAATGTTGGTAGTTTTGTGATATTGCTGCTGCTTTCATTCAGTTGTTTGCTGCCCATCCCACCACTGTTACTGTGATACGGTCAGATATGACCTATTTCACACTGGTTTTACCAAGAAAACCACCTACTTTTGAATGAATCAATGCATGTAAAGTTCTGTGTACCTGGATACATGATATAGAAATTCAGACACTTGTTATTTTAATTCCAGAGACATACTTGTCCAGGCATGATAATGATTGTCAGAGGGGATAGTTAGTAAAAAACATAAACCAAACTAGAGGTTGTTCCACAGGAGATGAATGTGTAGGGGTATCCCTGTGCTCTGTTGGGATTTTATAAATAATGTAATAAACTAATTGAATTTATTTATTATTTAATGCATTAATTTTGTAATATAATTATTATTTTAGAATGACCCTAGTAGGTTATTTCTTTTTCACCATTTTCATTTAATTCACCTTATGTCAGTGTTTATTCATAAATTACTTTAATCTGCTCACTTTGTTTTTCTCTTCTCACGTACTCACACTCCTCTGGTCTTTTGCTGCACACAAACACTGCGGCTCGCCCCGCCTGCTTCCCTCTGTCTCTCTCCCTGTACGTGTCTGATCTGTTGGCTTTCCTCATCAGCAGTTTGTTTTATAAAGTTACCAAATAAACCACAACTCGCGTTTCGCGTTTTTTCACCCACGACTCTGTTTTCACATCAGCAGCTGAGCTTCGAGGAGGAATCTTGTTGTTTAGAATGTCGTGAATTAAAATGATCTAAACCGCTGTGGTACCAAATGACATCATCACCAACCAGGTGTGCTGACTACAAGTGTTTACAGGACAGCTGCTTAAGATGGCATATACATTAAACTAGGGCTGCAACTAACAAGTATTTTCATAGTCGATTAATCTGTTGATGATTTTCTCTGTTAATCAGTTAATAGCTTTTTGTTTTAAAATATAAGAAAATGGTTAAAAAAAAAGTCAATCAGTGTTTCCCAAAACCTAAGATGACATCCTCAAATGTCTTGTTTTATTCACAACCCAAAGATCTTCAGTCATAACGGAGTAAAGTTAAAAGATGTTCACATTTAAGAAGCTGAAATCAGATAATTTGGCTTTTTTCTTAACAGAGCAGAGTGTAACTGTCACGCTGACCACACCTGCCCAGGTAAAATCAATGATTTACGCTTGATGTAAATCTTTTCTCTGTGTTTACTGTAATATAGATCATACAATTTTCCCATTCAAAGAAAAATAATCCTTAAATTACCAGCAGATTTTATGGTGCTGCCCTCATCAGAGCTACCATTTTCATCTCTCAGCTGGTGTTCCTTAACTAGGTGAAAAATTATTAGAATAAATAAAGCAGAGCTGAAAAGGAACGTTTGTTTTTAATGAAACAAAGTGTTGGAGCAAGTTTAAGAGCAGTTGGCAAACTGTTGCTTCAGTTTGGTGCTGTTTAAAGCCATTCAAGCAGACTTTGTAAGTGCTCAAGGACCATGGAGATTTCCACCTTGTGACTGCTGGGATTGTAAACTGATAGCGTGTCTGAACTGTCCTGTGGAGACAGACGAGAAAATGCTTTGAAAACAAAAATGAGGAATTAGAGTTGTATTCTTAAAGCGATATTCCACCTTGTGAGAATAATCCATTCAGTATGTACTCTCCATTATGCCGATGTGATGATGGGTGAAGGTCTTCAGTTCACAAAACAGTCCTGGAGTTTTGGGAGAAACAGGGTAGAATGGAGACATTTTGTGTTTGTTTTGTGTTCCTTTCTTTTTCTTTTTTTAATCTATGGTCACTGTTCACTGTCATTGTACTGGATTTGGCTGCAATGCTGTTTTCTGCTGAAACTCCAGGATTGTTTTGTGAACTGAAGATCTTCACCCATCCTCACATCAGCATAGGGGTGAGTACATATTGAGTGGATTATCATTCTGGGGTGGAATATCGCTTTAAATTACTTGTCAAGTGATATTTAAAACATGCAACACAGAGGCTCATAAAACAACACGCACAAAGCAAATACATGAGGGATATTAGTAGACACATAGCCTAAAGCCAAAATTCTGCTGCATTGTTAGACTCTGAATCATGCAAATCGAAAGTACAGACATGATGGCATGCAGAGTATGTTAAATACGTAAACAAGTCACAGCAAAGCAACACCCAGTTATCAGGTTGATCGTCTTGTCTTTATTTTCAATTGAATTGAATTTTCAATTGATTTTATTAATGTTTTAGACAGTGTCCCAACTTTTTGGTTTGTAAATTCACTGCTGTATATGTTCACCTTGTCAAAAACGACTATAAATTATATAATACCTATTGCTGACAAAGAACAAAACAATCAACAACATCATATCTGTCCTGTCAGTAGCCTCTGGATGTCCCAACTCTCCCCAGTCGCCGGGAAAGCACCTACTGTAAACTACACAAAGAGCCACAGGTTACTAATCGAGGTCAAATTCCTTCAGAGCATACAGTACCTTTGTGCGTTCTGCCCCAAACCAGGATGTGTTTTGCTAAAAGCAAAATGAAATCTGACCGGTCTCTTATGGTATGAAAACAATTTTTCCATTCACTTCCTTGTTACATCAGCCATGTTTACATGTAGGAGGTAGGTTTATATAAGCCTCGGTCACAGGGGAGTGATACTGTACATCCCATCTTTGACTTCTGTCGTTCTGTGGAACAAAAAGACAACAATGCCGAAGAAGAAGGGTAAGGCAAATATTACTGCTTGTAATGTTTATGAATGAATTATAATATTTGTAACTGCATTCCAGAAGGGCCGTGCTTGCAATTTGTTTGATGCCGTTATCTCGATATGACAAGTTAATTATTTTATCTCAAAAAAAGGAGCTTTGTTACACATCACATTTTCACTAGAAACCACAAGGTTGTCCTCTTATCACTTAAAATGTTTTTTTTTTTTTTTTTTTTAAAGTTATTTTTTTGGCCATATGTGCCTTTATTTATAGTGACTAGGGATGGGTACCGAATTCGGTACTTTTTTAGGTACCGACCGAATTCCGTCGGTACTACCGAGTACCGATTCACGTGAAATCAAACGGTACCATGTTTCGGTACCTAAACGCATCCTTGTGACTGTGAGGGAGTGGAAGAGTAGGCGATTTTCCATGCCGGACTTGAACACAACTGTTACCGGCCTGAGCATGCCCCTTTAAGGAGGTAGTGGGTAATGTAGTCCGCACGTAGCCGTGTTGTCGTAGTGTGCACGCCCGCAGGTGTGTGTCTCCCTCTCTGGTGAAGTGTGTGAGAAGTAACGCCAGCTCTAGCTACTGTAAGTTGTATAGACAGTGTGATGAAGCTCAACTCTACAGCCATAAAAGTACTGTGTTGTCACGTCAGAAGGAAGGAAAGAGCTGAATAAAGCCCTGGTCCGGTCCATGTGTTCAACTATCCGCCTCTCCTCCTCTGTGTGTGTGTGTGCGTGTGTGTGAACAGCCCGGACTGCTAGTTACCAGCGCAGAACGAGCCAAGCTAAGGTGCAACGAGACTTAGCTTTATAATCAGCTGCTCCATACCACGGTTAGGAGCTACAAAGCTGAGGAGGTAACACAACACAGGCTGAAGAGTGCACAACTTTCAACAGCCTCAGGTCGGCTACAACTCCTGTATTCAGCACCGTTAACACGCCTGCATCCGTTAGCGACGCGTCGTCTCCAGCCAGCAACATGTGAGAAGAAATGGCCTTAACACTTCGTCTGGCATTTTAACTTGCATTAGTTATCATTATCAGCTCGGTTCCTCGCACTTTGTAACGTTAATGTAAATGCTCGTTTTTATTTACAGGTCAGAGGGGAAAGGAAAGGAAGAGGAGTATGTGGAGCTGGGTTTTAATTTGTGCATTAAGAAAAAAACACTGCGTTGTTGTAGTTAAGGGTTTTCACGTTCATGAAATTTGTGAAACAACTGCGATGTTACAACACAAACAGTTGGATGTTGTTTGTTAAAGTTTATATATTGAGAAATAAATATGTTACATTGAAAAATTTTGAGATTTTATTATTAAACAAATTAACATTTATTACCACAAAAGTACCGAAAATTGGTACCGTTGAGTACCGATACCGATTTGCAGG
Source organism: Lutjanus campechanus (assembly GCA_027495735.1). Lineage (NCBI taxonomy): Eukaryota > Metazoa > Chordata > Actinopteri > Lutjaniformes > Lutjanidae > Lutjanus > Lutjanus campechanus. The sequence continues at coordinate 7,475 of JAJHUR010138446.1, forward strand.
TACCGGGTATCGGTACCGTATCGGTTCAAATGTGAAAGGTACCCATCCCTAATAGTGACAGCTGAAGAGTAGACAGGAAACAGGGCAGAGAGAGAGGGGATGACACGCAGCAAAGGGCCGAAGGCGAACCAGCAGCTGCTGCAGAGGACTACAGCCTCCATACATGGGTCGGTCGCTCTACCCACTGAGCTAAACGTCCGTCCCACTTAAAATGTTTGTCAGAGATTATGAGTGTAATGCAAGCAACAACATTCAGATCAGTCCTTGTAATTTAACCCCTTAACATGCACACAAAGAAATACATGAAAAACAAAAAACAATAATAATAATCAAATATGTATAGAAACTTTTCAGTTTTTTTTTCATCTCAGATGACCCAGTCAGGAGGCAGATATGTGAGTCAACCTGCTGGTTAGGTACGACCTAATGAGTATTGGGCTTCGATGGAATTTTTAAATTTGTGTGTCAACTGCATTTAAGTTTTTCATATAAAAACATTACAGAGAGAGAGAACTTTGTTGAATTAAGAAAAAAACAACGCTGCTGGTACCTGACTTTTCATTTAATTTGATTTTAAGACAAAGAAATCATGATTACCAATTTTAACCATAGGCGGTCATAATGACCACATGGAAATGGCTGTTGCTGTATTGTTACTTTTTGTTGAAGATGCATCTTGGTTGCTAAGCAGCTATCATCATCTGTATCATTAAAATTGAACAGGTGGTTTCGAGTTCCAATTTCCCAACATAAAAATACAATTAATTAAATTATTAAATTATTAGTTAGCGATATAATCCGACGCACGTTTAGTCAAAATCACCGTATTTCTCCTCACTATCCACAAGCTGTCACTTCTGAGAGCATGCTGAAAAAAAAAATCCGGTTTCAATACACAGCCTGGGCTCTGAAGTTCAGCAGGTAAATCTGTGGCTCGGACCGAGCCACCAAAACATGGGTCCACCCCCTCACGCCCGGGGGGCCAGTTCATACTTGTGCACAGGTCAGACACGGGGGAGGGGGAGTAGTCGGTCGCATAGCGTGCGCAGCTGGAGTAAGAGAGAGACACGGTATATCAGGTGCAGATATTTTGCATTTGCCATGGCTGAAAAACAGCCCGAGAGAAAACAGTCAGAGGAGCATAAATTAAAAAAACAAAAACGGAATAAAACTAATTACAATTAGATAAATAAGATTAAAAACGGACGCAGAGGTCGCCGTCTTTCTGCTGGACAGGTGAGCAACATTAGCTTTGCGGTGCTTCACATAACAGTAACAGCCGCAAGAAAACTGCACATTTATGCTGTGTTCAGTTATGAATCCTCCCTGACTGTTACATCACTGATCTTGAAGACTGACTTCAGGTGTGACGCCCATTTTCAATTTCTCTACAATGGACCCATGATGTCCTGAAAATAAAAGTTGTTTTCTCATGCAGACATCTGCCCTTTGTTTTCTTGAGATAAATTAACCTCTTGTCATAAGAAATTTATCTCCATTATCTCGAGAAATTGAAATAAATAATTTGAAAAAAAAAATTGCAAGCACGGCTGTTTTCAGCTTCTGCAATAAATGACTTGATATTGTGTTTTTATTTTCCGCTGTTTTGCACAGCTTTGTGGGATTGGGATGGAAGTTATCCCCTCTCCTTCACACTGAATATCATGAACACTGTGGAGCCACAACAGGTTGAAACCTTCACTGTTTCAACAACAGCAGGTCACACCCTCCTTCAGGCACTGCAAGCATATCATAAAAGCAAGCCTACGGAGTTTAGGTAAGTTATTCAATAAAATTTACTTAAGTCATAAAACATATAAATATCATGCATATGTATTTTTTTTTTAGAATATAAGATAATCAATCTGTAAGGTTTAAAGGCGTGATATAGGGTCGTACTGTATATTATATGTGCTTAATTGTGTAAAGACACTTGAATTACAACTATGATTTATTATATTTTAGATCAGATAAAATGAAATGAGTGATCAGTAACTGATCCGTATTTTCACATTCATGAAAATTGACCAGTCTGAGACTCTTGCATGACAGCAGCATTTTTGGCAGCTTTTGTGAGACTGTGTTGTCTCTGCAGTTTTCAGACCGGCGATGCCCCCTCCAGCGACCCATATTTGGTGGAAGTGCAGGTGGATGGAAGAAGAACAGGAAATGGAAAGGGCAAGTTCTGGGAAACACTTCTCTACGATGATGGAGATGGAGAAGTCAAACCTATCAGTAAGTTAAAAGCAAAACATATTGTTGTAAAAACAAAACTGAAAATGAAAGGAAAAGAAATGATCTGGCTGGGGCAGCAGCTCGGTGGGAAGAGCAGAACCAATCAGATGAAGCCACCAGCTGCTCACATGGAGGTGCCGCCATCAAGTATGAGGACAGTGATGGGATTTTTTTTATACTGTGCTGTCTCTGTGATCCAACATATTAGATTTGAAATTAAACAATGACTAATTGATTTCAGAAGGTTTTAATCCAAATCAAATGAGTCGTGTACAAATGATTTTTACACAGTCTCCATTTCTTAAAGGGAAACTTTTACATGGATGTCCAGTCGGTGTTGATGGCTAAATTTAAACCAATTTATTTAAGGGTCAAAGTAATTTGACAAGATAATAGTCTTAGGGAAATTCACAGTGCTGGAGTACAGAGCCTAAACAGCACAATGATGATGTGTATTTACATAATTATACATTTATATTTTCACCAGAATAAGAATAATACTTTTAATAATATTTTTAGATCAGCTTAATTGATGAGAACTGCCTCTAACTAATGGAATAAATATAATTTATCTCTCGAGATGCTGAAAAGTTCATCACATTATGTTGATATTTATTGGTTGCGTCTACTGATTTGTGTTTTTATTTATTTTCACAGGCCTTTGCTACAAGATTTGTGAATATGACAACGTGTTCCTGAGGTTTTCTCACTTCTAAGATGCTGCATGAATATCTGAAATGCAACATACCGACAATAAAGAGCTGTCCTTCCCCGTTTACTTCCTATTTTCCTTGGTACTGCCTTCGTTTCCTTCCTTCCTTGTTTCCTTGGTTCTGTCCTTCCTTTGTTCCTTGTATGCCTGGTTCCATCCTCTATTCCTTCCTTGTTTCCTCTCCTCCTTGTTTTCCTCTGTCCTTGTTTGTCTTTGTTTCCTTGGTTCCTTCTTTCCTCCCTTCATTGGTTCCTTCCTTGTTGCAACATGTAGACAATAAAGAGTCCAAGTTGTACTTAGTGTACTGTAACATTATGTAACATTCATATCCATATATAATTCAAATATATAATTTCATATTTTGACCTGAAGCAATAAATGATGAAAACACATTTTTGTCTCTGTCTGTCTTATTGTTTTCTCTCTCACATCAGGATGCACATTGACAATACAAGTCTGTTTTGTGTCATTTACCTTTTGAAACACACACTTATACAACATTCTTGAAACTGGCTTAAGCAGATATATGTCAAAACAAATACATAATTATAAATGCATACATATATAGTTTTCTGAAAGGTTTTGCATATTGAAATAAACCTAGTTAGGTTCAATCATAAATTGAAATAGTGTGATTTGAATTAGAACATAAATAATTCTTGAAATAACTGACAACTGTTATTTTTCCTGTGACTACTTTAAAATAAAAGTAACATCTTGATAATTGCTTTTAACGTAAGGCTGCAGCAGTTATTAATACTTGGTTTGCATTAGCAGTAACATAACACAAGGCTAGGTCAACTTTTTTCCTCAGACCGTCTGTTTCACAGATTCAGAGAGACAAAGCTGCCACAAATTATATGACTCACGAGCTTGCTTGTGAGTACAGGTGCTGTTGTACATTTGCAGCCACATTGCAGACTCTTCTTGCAGAGCTGAGTTACATCAACACAAGTTTCCAAACTTTTTCCCTCAGCATATGCACATCTCAGCTCACCATTTACAAACCTTGAAAACAAAATACACTGTTAGATCAGTGACAAATTTGTGTGTTGGAAAAACACTGTAAAGAGTGCTGAAGTTGTAAAGATAATAAACTCAAATATTGTTTGCAGAGATCCCCCCCCCAGCCTTGGAAAACATTATACAAGCCTTCAAAACTTGGTTTCAGTCTAGCCAAACTTTTTTGAGTTTCCACCTGTTCATGTTTTTTTTTTCTGTTGTGAATAATGACATGATATTCATCCCACTAAAGAATGGGACTGAGGAAATGAGGGTTGATACTACAACAGCATTCAAAGGAAAGTAGGAGAAATCAATAGAAGCAGAAAGGAAGAGGATGTTATGTCAAGGATGAGGTTTGGTCACACTGGTTTCAACAGTACATTAATGTATAAACCTGCTACAGGTAGATGTGGACTACAGGAAATTGTGAAGGATGTATTTTTATACTTCTGGAGATAAACAAGAGACGTGCTTAAAACTTAGCAAATAACACTTGACATTAGAGTATGATGAGGTCTGCCTTGTGGAGACTGGACATACGGGTGCAGTTCAGAGTGCTCATAACATTAGGGAAAGCTACAAAAATAAAATGGGATGGCCTGCATTTGTCACCCCTAACAATAACACTCAAATATTTCATACAGTTGTAACCCGAGGGTTTGATGTGTGATGGCTGGATTACTCTGGATGCCAACAACAACCACGCATTGTGACTGTAATCAACCAATCAGAAGCTAGAAAGCCTTAGGTAGACTGTGGTAAAAGTGTGAGGACAAGATGCAGATTCAGCAAAATAAGAGGTCAGGCGTCCAATTTCAGCCTGCGTCCCTCTGCTGCATCTCATCCCTTCTCTCTCTTTCTGTCCCTCTCTCCTGTCCTCATTTCAGCTGTCCTCTCAATTAAAGGCATGAAAGGCAAAAAAAAATGTATATATAAGAAAATATAAAAGCATCTTGTTATAAATACTTGCTCAACAATTATTTAAACTAATTAAACAAAATATTGTCATGGAAATGTATATAATTGCAATACAAGTGATGTTTTATCCGAAAATACATAAATATGTTCTATACAAGCTGATATGATCAATTTTAGGTAGCCGCAATATGGTCTGACCTTCTAACCCCCCTTTGAAAAGATGAGCTCTGCTAATTTCCCACATCGTAGATTTGAAGTGGCAGGATATCAGGTTATCTTGCAAATGCGAGGCTGCAAATTCAGGGGTGCATGATGGGTGGTTAAAGGTAGTAAGTACTGTATATTAACCAGTTCTACAGGATGTGTTTGTTAATTGCTCTTTTCTTGTGTTGTATTTTAGTGTCATTCAGTAAGTTGGCCTTGTGGCTTCAGGACAGAAGGCAAAGATAAAGGTCTGTCATCAAATGATCAGATATTGCACACGTTGCTTCTCAACTTCACAATACAGTGTTATTGGGTCTTAAAGCTTTGCTGAGCACAGTTGAATTGGATCTGGTCACCCCGTTAGGAGAAGCAAATGAGTGTTGTCATGTACATGTTCAAGCCGGAACTCTTATCAGTCACATGAAGTCTGAGGCTGTTTTGACCATTTACACCAAAGTTACAACAACTTCCTTTTCCTTGGCGAAACATCAAAATTTGACGACCATGCCGTTCAATGAAAATGTGATCTTTTATACAACTTCTCATCACAAGAGAAACATAAAAATTCAACACCATGCTATGGCAACACTCTTCTATGAAAACAGAATCTTTTTATAAATTTTCATTTTGAAGGTCTCTAGAAGGCACACACTGGTTTTGAAGTCTATCTGATTAATTTTGTATGAGGAGTTTGTTAAAATACAATGCCTGGAAATCGCCAAAATTGACCACATGATTAAATATGGCCAACTTCCTGTTGGATTAATGCTACGGGTCCAAGTGAAACATGCCGCGGGGGCTGCTGTTCAGAGGGTGTTACCAAGACATTATGCCACGCCCATTGGCAAAACCTGTACTCAACTAAATTTTGGGCCATGACTGAGGACTGTGCCAAGCTTCATGTGCCTCCGAGCGTGTTGAGGCCCACAAAAATGTGTTTTGTTTCAGAGAAACATTATAATGATTCCCTCAGTTTTAATAAGGTCCTCGCACCAAGGTCAGTGCTCTGGCCTAATTAAGTTAATAGAAATCTTGGGATATACATATCCTCTTTCCAACTTATTCTATAACTAACACAGAACACATTCTGTCCACTTACAAAAAAAAGATATAAATCGAAGACTCAAACAAAACAATAGTTAACAACTTATGTGATAAACAACCAAAAAATCAAAAAACAAAAATGCACTGACAAATAAACAAAACAGACAAAAAAACCCAAATGAACAAACAGAAAAAAACAAAACAAAACCAAAGGTTCACAAAATTACAATTCTCATGGGTAATCGGGTATAATGACGAGATAGTGGCATATTGAGCACAGAGACCTACATGAAGATGTGTTTCGAGATCTCAGTCCATTCTAGTCCGTACAGTCCACTCCTAAGGGCCTGGTCCCCATAATTTCCAATATAGTCCAGAAAAGGATATGAAAAAACTTGTACTTGAACTTGGTCCTTGAGCCTGAAGCTTATAGCTTCCAAAGGTATAAGTTCCATAGTGCTCCGGATCCAATATGAAACCAGAGGGACAGTGTCTGAAATCCACTGAAGAAGAACACACGTACTTGCACTAAAAAGAAGAAGAGGGGCTGAGGTTCAGTGCTGCTGACTGTATCCCAATAATGCTAAACATAGCTTGAAGAGTCAGTTTGTTTCTTAAAAATAATATCAATTTCTTTACACACTTTGACCCAGAAGTCATTAATAATGGGGCGGTCATACGTAGATACAATGGAAATATGAACCTTCACAAAGTTTTCACTTATTGCAGTATTTTCAAAGCGTAGGATTAAACTTATTGCGTTTCATTGAAGAGCAGGACCAGATTCTGTCCCACTTCTCATTCTCAATAGCCTCTCCAAAATCAGCTTCCCAAAGAGATCTGATTCGACCCACATAGGCTACGTTCACACTGCAGTTACAAGTGACCTGAATCCGATTTTTTCATTCAAATGTGACCCATATCTGATTTGCTTTAGACAGTGTGAACAGCACAAGTCACACTGAATCTGACATTTTCGAATCAGATTCAGGCCACTTTCAAATGTGGTACTGAATCCGATACATATCGGATTTTTTTGAATGCGACCGCAGTCTGAACAGCCAGGTCGCATTGAATGCGACTTTGACGTCATTCTGACCCACACTGCCTGTTTTGTAAATAAAGTTGATTGAAAAAAAAGTGTCACAGGCGGGGAGAGTGTCACTTGCCCGTTGCTCCGACACCGCATCCACATACTCCTCTGTATGGATGTTGCAGTCATTGCTCCGCACAAAGCCATCATTAAAACATTGATTGTCTTTCTCCTCTTCTTCCATATCGATAGAACCCGCTCACAAATTTGCCGGCTGCCGCCAAACATTGTTTTTAACATAAGACCATAAAGTCCTGTTGCCGCTATTGTAGCCTATTTCAATGCAAAATAATTTTTCTGACTGATTTATTGTCCGTTATTGCTCGCTTTCAGAGAAAGTCCTTCTTTCCCCGCTCTCAGTCCGTATCTTCACCGTCTTCCACTGACGTCACTCCACAGAGCGCACATGGCTACTTTATATGCACAAGTGCTGATTTGCATTGACCATATATGGTTGTGGTTGGTTTGGCCGTGTAGATGCATCGCCTATGCCTATATTCTGTTTAGCCATGGTCGGAATATCGGGCAGTCGGAGTAATGGGTAGTCGGAGTATTGGGTAGTCGGACTTACGGGTTGCTCCCGCCGCTGCCATGTTCGCTTCCGTAAACACAGTTGTGAGTGTGATGTCATCAACTATGAACTGTGCATGCGGGTCAGTTCAGGAGCGTGAGCTGTTCACACATCAGTCCGTAGACAGGCCACATTTTAAAATGTAATGTGAACAGCCAAACAAAAAATCGGATTTGAGCAATAAATCGGAACTGGGCATTAAGGCCTGCAGTGTGAACGTAGCCATATTCATTATTTGGGATTGACAGGGCCTCATAAAACCTAGTGGTAAGTTTCTCGGTGTCAAGATTTTGAATAACCTTTACTACCTACTGCTGAAAGGGAGAAACTGTTGGGGTGTAACTTCATAGCAGAAGAGATAAAGCTACGTACCTGAACATATCTGATACAGTCATTCTGAGGAAGATTAAGACTTTGGTATTTGACGATCTGATATGAGAGCAGGTTGATCATGCACAGTGACTAGAAGGTGAAACGTGTAAAAAAAAAAATGCAGGAATAGCACTGATTAGTCTGCAATGCTGATTTTTTTTTACCAGAAATTAGACTTTCTCAACATCAGTTAATGTTGTAAAGAAGGTTTTTATTTGATCTTGTACTCACAGTTTAACAGAATGCATAAGAAAGTGTATAAAGCTGTTATTCATCAGATTGAGTAATGGGCAGTGCAGTTTGTAATAATTAAGTTCCCACGCTGAAAAATTCTAGGTGAAGGTGAAATCCCATAAAACAATAATCAGACATTCAAGACACCGTATATCTACTGTTTCCATCCAAGGAATCATCCATTCTTCAGAACTGTGACAAATCATCCTCTCACACAACATCTTAAAATGATCAATACCAACACTGTCATTCTATTTTTTTTTTAGTGAAAATGTGTTCTTAAAAGATTTATATATTTGAAATGTATGTTATTTTAAGAAATGTTTTGGTTTGCTTTCATAAAAAAAAAAAAAAAATCATTTCTAAAATCCATCAGATTTTTACAAAAACATGATGTAATCAGGCATAAAAGGGGCCAGCTATGCCCGAAGGACCCATGTCTCACTTCCTGGTTTAAAAAAAAGGCGGGAATTCTGCTCAAGCAGCATCTCAACTCTGTAGTCCTTCTAAATCAAAGCTGAATAAGAATTATGGTTAAAAAATGTGAGCAAACTCTGTGCAACTTTAAAAAAATAAAATGTCTAATCACTACGACTGTGCTGTGAAATAAATTTAAAAAAAAGTACCATTTTGTCAATTCCGTAAGACGTCAACTCTGCGAGATGGAAAATCTGATGTTGATGCCTACATTTCTTTTTTTTAAGATGATTTTTTGGGGCTTTTTGCCTTTATTCACAGGACAGTTAAAGATTTGACAGGAAAGGGGGTAGAGAGAGAGGGGACGACACGCAGCAAATGGGCCGCAGGCAGGAGTCGAACCGGCAGCCACTGCAGAGGACTAACAGCCTCAGTACATGCCTATAGCTCAGTTGGTAGAGCGTGCGCCCCTGATGCCTACGTTTAATGAAAAATATTTCACCAGGAGGTTGGCCCATTACAAGGTTTATTCATAAAGAGTTTAATCATGTAAAATATACATAATTTTCCAGCATAATTGAAGAGTAAAAATCAAAACTCCCTCAAAATACAGTTTTGTTCCAGTTCTGAAGAATGAGTGTAACATAACCAAACTGTTCATCTCCATGTGTCTTCTTGGCTTTGCAAATCATTCAAGCCATTGCATCTTTCTTGATTAGTCTTAGACATAAATATATGATTCACTTGAATAAAACTGGTCCCATTTTGCTATCCAGTCTCCTGATTCTTCAGTACCTTGTGTACTTCAGGATGATTTGGTCATTTGCATTGGGAATGTAACATCCGATACCTGCAAACAAGATCCACAGAGAATTAAAATAATATCATTTGCTTCACAGTGAGAGTAGGAACTAGAGTGATTTTTATATTGTATATTAAATGACAGAAGACAGACACAAACATCTTTGTTGACTCACCAACATCAGGTATGATGATTGGATTAGGCTTGGGACCCCAGGACTGGGCTGGCTTGGTTGTGTTCACCAGCAGCTGCCAGTAGGTCCGTTTTTCTTTAAATCCGGGCAAACCGTTGACACTCTGCAGGAACGGCCCGTAGTTTGGATCCTCTGTGTAGGTGAACCTGCAAGGACAACAGGATGTAACTTGGCAAAGGACTTAGATATGGGGTACATAACCAGAATAGTGTTGCCCACTTCTTATATAAGCATTACAAAATGCTTTATGAAGCACAACAATACAGCAGGCACAAAAAACCCTCAGAATTTAAGTAAAATAGAAATTAAATAAAAGAAATAAGACCAAATAAGAACTAGAAGGGCTCTCTACTGAGGCCAATAGTCCACTCTTCTCTGATATGTTGCTTCACTTCTGTTGCACTTCCGTCACATGACATATGTAACTTAGCTATTTTAACCCAAACCACAATCTTTTACTAAACCTAGCCAAGTAGTTTTTGTGCCTAAACCTAACCTGCTTTACAGCTTAAACAATATGTTTAATGTCATGTGTTATGTTGTCATGTAAGTGACATCACTTCCGTCAAGTGACATATGTAACATAATTAATTCAGCCCACACCACAATCTTTTCCCAACCCTAACCCTGCATCTAAACTGCAACCATTTTAAAACTTACACCACATGTGTAATGTCACATAAGTCATGAATTTAAAGTTGTCACTTGGTTGCAGTTAAAGGTGTGAAATAGTTTTTGGCTGATCCCAGAATACAGGTTAATGTAAAAGTGTGTATTCATTTTCTAAGGTTAGCATAAAAACAACCAGGTTTCATTTTGACTCAATGTTGCTCAACTGGAGGAAAAACGATGATGCAACATTAATCATCTGACAATCAAAGAAAAGTTTGGAGTGACACTGAAACACATGAAAAGGCCACTTGTAAGCACAAAATGACAGAAAAGGAAGAAATGTGTTACCCCCATCTCTGACAGTCTACAGAGAGAAAACCCTCAGGAGGTGTAGAGTTCCAGCTGGTGAAAAAGTGAACCAACAGGTGTTCAT
>JAJHUR010138447.1:311-15282 GCA_027495735.1 Lutjanus campechanus
GGGGGGGGGGGGGGGGGGGGCGCAGAGGAGAGAGACGGGAAAGAAACAGCCCGATGGAGATTTGGGGAGGTGAGGAAATCGCAGTTCACAGGAACAGACTTGAAGAAAACGATTCAATTACATAACTGATATTTGGCAGGGCAGTGTTATTGAGCATTCTTGAAGCATTGCACACGATGACACATACTTACACACACACACACACACACACACACACACACAGAGAGAGAGAGAGAGAGACAGATAGGTACACAAACTCTCACACACACACACAGTCGACAGAGAACAGATAATCCCACATATATGCATGCAAACGGTAGTAAACAAATACAACCAAATAGTAGTCAGCTAATATTTTCTCTGATAAATCGCCTGCTGTTTTGGATTTAGGTTGCATAACACAAATGCAAAACATTATCAGGGTCTGTCTGTGCGCACGTCTGTATATGTTACAACCGACTGAGTTGATTGTTTTGAATGTGTCCACAGGGTTGATTTGGAGTTCTGCTGTGGCAGCCATCACTTTTTTTGTGTGTTGATCTCTGACAGCAGACGAGTCATTTAGGGTGAACATTAAATGTTATGTTATGTGATGTGAATGAATAAATATTAAATGTTATGTTTGGTTGGTGAAAAAATGTTTGCTTTTGGTCATGGGGACTTCAGACGTCCTGCAATGTTAGTAATTATCGGTGATGCAATGATAAGTATAAAAGGTGGGTGAAGCGCATGTGGTGTCCAGCTGGTGATGGTCAAAACCCACAGACAAACATTCAGTAATGTTTTTTGTAGTGGAAACAGACCTTTTCTATCATGTTTGCTTGTAATAGTAAATTATCTGAAAACAGGGAAAAAAAAGTCTCAAAACATTTGTTCTTCATTATTTAAAGCTGCATTAAAGGTATAACACGCAACATTTCCGCATTAAAATATCCTAAAACCTTAGACATATATAATTGAGCTGTGATCCCAAAAGTTTCCAACCATGGTCAAACACACAGAATTTATTCATGGTAATGGTGCATTTCCTGTTAGCCATTGCTAGCTAGTTGCTAGTTGCTATAACTAAAGGGAAATCACAGGAGTTGGATTTGTCAGAGAGTAATGAAGGAAGTTGAATAGTTGAATGTGACTAAACATAATGAGAATAAAAATGTTGCCCTCCATGAACATGATTTCTGCCTGAGTCATGTCGGACAGAAAACAAGCTGTAAACATAACACTGACAAATGATCCCCTTATAAAGTTGTTATGGTGAATGTTATAGCTAACAATTGCTGGTGTTCAACTCATGAATGTAAGCCTGATAGTTTTTCTTTTTAAGCTCTGATTTGGTCTCCACTAACTCCTGAGGGTATTGCTCTTTAGCTGCTAAATGCTCCACAGTGTCACGCTACATTTACTGTTTGGTGCTGGGCAGGTATAGCTATAAATTAGATTTTGAGTTTTTCCACTGAAAGTCCATATGAAACAGCATTTCAAGAGTATCTAGCTTCTGTATCGTGATATTTCTGAGTGAAACGGGATAGGCAGGCGGAACATAACGCCGGGAGGAATTTGACTTGAACATTGAAAAGTGGTCATGCCATAACTTGACCTCCCATGCTGTTGCTAAAATAAATCATCTTAGCCATGGATGTACTAAGGAGAACTAGATACAGCGCTGGAGGTGAGCCTCCATTCTTTTCTTTGAAAGCTGCTGAGTGGCACATGAAGCCAGCATCAGTGTGAAAGCTTCCTCATATGCTTCTGCATTGTGCGGCCCATAGAGCATGTGCACAAGAGATTTCCTTCAGCTGAACGGCTAACTTACAGTTCAGCCCACCGAATGGATCGAATTCTGAATTAAAATGAATCATTTTGCAGGATTTTGACCCTCAAAAAAAAAAAAGTATCCGTAATTTTAATGCCGCCTTCAAAATTGAACTCTATGTCACTGTGGGTGATCCTTTTGATCACACAGTAAAATCCATAAATTTAATTGCCGTCCAGCTTATCTACAGTTTTACATGCACATGGTTATGTACATGTTTCACAATTTGTATGTCTGTCTGATCTGTATCCAGGTGTAATTGTACATCAGTTTTTATCTGCACATTTTGTATTGTTCTATTTTATCGTATTTTTTTTATATGTTAAATGTTAAAGATTTCATCACAATACCTCCTATGTAGTTTATGTTCCTGTTTTAAATCTTTATAGATCTTGTTTGTTGCTGTTTTATACAGCCTTTTGAGACATGTTTTTTTTATTTTTATATCAGGCTACTTGACTTGACATGGATGTTGGATGAAGTGTTTACCCACCACAGCATCGATCATAACTTCAGATACGGTGGTGTTCAAATACAGCATCTCTGTGTCCCTGTGCTGTTTGGGTACACTCACCCACTGTGTCCTCGCTGCTGCAGATCAGAACATACTGTTCAGTAGTGAGACATCTAGTGGTGAGAACTAATGTCTGCTGATGACTTGACTGCCACACGAGCCTTGAATGCCAAGAGACAGCAACCCTATGCTGTCTGCACTTTTTTTTTGTTTATTTTTTAATTCATGCATTCAGCTGCATGATCAGTCTAATTCTACTGCTCTGTTTTGTACATGATGTACAAAACGTGGAAAGATCAAACCACAAGAGGGCAAATAACTGTCAAGGCAGCAACATCTGAAATACAATATTTTCTTTATGTACACAGGAGCAAGAATGTTGTACTAATTCAATCAAGAATTTACAGACAAAGCAGTGTGAACTGTAGCTGCAGCCTTGAATCTGTTCTCTGCCTACTGACAAGACTGAAGACCTCATTTGGCTTTTGAACACAGTGGAGATGTAACCTTGACAAGCTGATACAGAACAGGCTATGTACGTGTGTGCAGACAACAACATCTCGGCAAACACAGGAAGCAGAGCAGATGTTAAACAACAGCCTGCACCGAAACAACAACAACACACATTTAAAATAAAGTGAACATCATGATTGCCACATTTGAAGGTGTGATAATATAAGTGGTCCTCCTCTCTTGCGACTCCTGTGTGAGAATGTGGCATATAAATGTCTCTTATTGTGTAAAGCTGCTTTGATAACGGTGAGCTTTCTGAGTTAGATTGCCTTTATATAACCAAAAAACAGAGCTGGTCCAGACCTTCATGGGGCCCTGAGCAAAAGGGTCCGATCTGACCAGAGAGCCGCGAAAACCATTTGTCATACAGTCACATCTGACACCCCAGTGCTTGCAGTACAATCCCTCCTCATTTCAAACAGTTTGTTCCATCCGTCGGTCAAAGAATACATTTATTGAATAGAATATTTTTGTGTAGAATCTTCAGATAAGAGGATTATTTCTGCAGGAGTTCATTAAAATATGATGTATGTCAAATGAAATGAAATAAAAAATAACCATGAAATTCAAAATGGCAGATTTACTGTTGCCAAGAGACTTTTTTGACAATGACAATGCAGCACGTGAGTTCAGTTTAAATCAGTGTACAATGAAAAACCACATTTAACCAGAGAGAGAGAGTCATTTTCAGGACTGAACTTTCATCATGGTTCACTTTTTTTTTTCCATTATTCGATAAAACGAGCAAGAGTAACTTGTTAACGTGCACTGCAGTGAAAAACAAGAGGTTCTGCCGTGCTCGCCGACTCCTCATGCAGCCAGTGTGGACATGGCGTAAAGCATTTGATTAGAGCATGGCGAGGTTGGCAAACACACTGGGAATCTAACAGTTGACTGTTTACACATCCAGCAGACACAGAGCAACATTAGCATTCATTTGGAGTTGTGTTTCTGACCACCTGATGAATCTAAGTCCAATACTCCCATTAAGAAGGGCATTCAGTGGGCACAAACCTCCACTGAGGCCAACAGTCCAGGCTTACAAATCTGCAAGCTCTATATCCAGTGTGTTTGGGTATGTTTCCAAAACTATTATGGATCCTGCAACATATTTGAAGACAAAAACTGGCTTAAATGAAGACAATCTGCATGGATGTTTAATCCACAACACAGTTCAAATGTATGATTGTTAAAGCGTATGTATTGTAAGGAATGTTTAGTGATTGTATGGAAGTTACGCTAGCTCGCCATGATCTTTAAATAGGCTTATTTTGGTAACATGTTTGAAAAAAACATTCATGATCATTTTGACATTGTTTATTTATTACATACTTGCTGCAATTGTTTCTATAGTGATGTTTGAGGTGGCTATTGTGTGTGGTTGTATGTTTAGTTTCACATGGTGTTTTGGACACCATACACTTTAATTACATGCTACACCCGTCCAAAGTTTGGTGAAAATCAGGTCAGCAGTTTTTCTTTAATCCTTCTGATAAACAAACCAACCAACAAACAAACCAAACCAAAGACATAACCTCCCTGGCCGAGGTAATAATATGTTTTTGGTGTCCGCCAACTCCTGAGGAAAATATCTAGTCCCGAGTCTGTTTGGTGCTGAGCAGGTCTGGGAACAGAGGGTTCATCAGAGGTTTTTCCAGAACAAAAAAAAAAAAAAAAAAAAAAAAAGTCTGGTGCAGCTGAAAACAACATCCAAAGCGGTGAAACAAACCAAAAACTTAAAAAGTTCCAGGCTGTAAAACCCTAACAATGAGCTGGAAGATGCTTCAAAGAGCGGATCAGCTGTAGAATCAAGGAATTCTCTGTGAGTTTGTCACTACAAGAGATCCTGTTCATGTTACACGTTGACATTTGGCACGTTTCATACATAAGAATATGGATTAATGCAACTTTAAATGTGTCACCTGCACAGACTGTAAATGACTGAAGGGTCCTGGGTGCTGCCTCCTGTGACCCTGATATGTGTATACACTGTAAAAAAAAACCATACAGGATTTTTAGTGGAATCAATTAATATTTTCTCATTAACACAAGTTAACTTATAAACATAAGTTCCTCTCACCTGAAGTCTTTTGACTTGAAATGACGATTTGAATGAACTGTACAGACTTCAACCAACTCAATCAAGTTCCTAAAGAAACATGATCAGCTTAGTAGCAGACTGAGAGTTAAAACTCAGACGAGACCCCTCTTTTTGTAGTATGAATGAAACATATCTAGTATAAACTTGCTGTGTCTCTAATATACTTTAAAGTAAGGGTGAAGGCAATAGTTGGGTTAGTTTTGGCAATGCCAGCGAAGGAAGGTGGGTGTGCCTGGGAGGCTGAACACAGAGTCAGAATTTTTTTTTTTTCTATTTTAGCCTACAATGGAAATTTGTTTGTGGTTCCTCCAGATGGTGAGAGGTGTTCCATGTGGGGCTGGATAGCTAAAGTTATTAGTTGGAGCTAACATGACTCATTAAAGCCGCTGGGTTGTGCAGATATTAAACAGGCTCAGCTTTTGTCGGGGAGACAATATACAGGATTTCCAGCATGTGTACATAATTGACAACAGAAAATGTGTAAGTAATGTGTAAGCCGATAGAACTTTTTTCGCAGCAGCCATTTTGATTTAAAATAGTAGAGTAAACAGAGGTTTTATCAGTGATACAATCTGTGGCGTCTCCTTGTTAGATTGAGTCATTTTTCTGGTCACAGATCTGGTTTCTGATTCAGGTTAATAGAAATTTTAAGGTGAATTAACTTGAGATCGGTAAAACCTATCTACCTATGTTAAGTTAACTACACTGTATGAGTGTGCAAATGCGAAACGGCAAAACAGCAGTATACATCAGAATTCTGACCTGACTGCACCAGCTCCTTCATTTGACGCCATGATGACGTGTTGTCAGCGATTTGCGCTTCTTCTTAGACATAATGCAAACATTACTGTAACTGTTTTTCCATTTCAGGTAGATTAGATGCTTTGTGTCATACACGCATTATATATAAATGCCACAGTGACCAGTTCGGCCTGTTGCTTGCGATACCTCTGTGTACATATGTCTATGCTTTGTGTGGTTCTGTGAAAAAAGTAGTTACAGGTGATAATTCTGGATTTCAAAATAAAGTAAAAAGTAAAACTAAGTATTTAAAATGAAATGAAATGATTAAAAACACAGATAACAAGCACCATATGCAAAAACTGGACCTCTGCACATTTTTTTTAGGCCAGGTTTAGAGGGGATTGGATGAATGCTGACTGGAGGAATGGTGGGACACACAAACACACAAACCACGCTCAAATTATTATTAGTAGGACTGTTGTTCTTGTTGTCTCATCTTTTAAATAAAAAGCTCACCTCTCGCTGCTGTAAAGGGAAGATAGGGCTGCTAAATGTGTGCAGCGGCTGCTGACTGCTGGTGCTGAGCTGGTCTTGTAGCCTGGGGGCAGGATGAGAGGCAGGGATGTGTGGTAACGTACAGATGGGCGCCCAGACACAGATGGGCACACACACACACACACACACAAACAAAGGGCCCTGCAGTTAGATCAAAAGAGGGAGTGTGGCTTTGGCTTGTCAGCAGTGAAGACTGATAGACGGAGGCATCTGTGTTGAGGAAGTTGAGAGAGGAAGAGGAGATCAATGCATTGTCTTCCTCATTATCATCACATTCACTTCATGGAAAACAAGATCTGGATTTGATAGAAAGTTGGGAAGGACTCATTAATTTATTAAATATATAAAATTTAAATACGTAGCTGACATAAAATAAACATAAAATCAGCACACGTGTTGTTTCCCGTAAAAATGAGATGTAACTGATCACATAGGCTTGAATAAACTCAGTGTGATTTCCATCAGGACAGCTCTGTGACATTCTATTTGTAATTCAAATGAACTGAACCCGTCACTGCGGATGAGATGGGAAAACCACGTCTGTTTTCTTTCTCCTCCCGCCACAAATGTACAAAGCTATAAACATAGTTGCCCACACAACAGAGGAGGGTAAGTGGACATGAAAGGATGCGAGAGAGAGACCACCTCGCCTCATAATTATTCCTAATTAAGATTAATTGCCTTTTGGAGAGGGGGGTAATTCCTGTTGGACCTGTGGGTGTGATTCCCCACACGAGGATGATTCAAAACAAAACAAGACTGTAGACACAGATCGCCTCAGCTGTTAGCATTGTCTCATCGTACAGTGCCTGATTTATCTCAGTGCAGTGGAGCATTAATCTCAGAAAAAGCCCTGAGAAGACTTATTTAGCGAGCAAATACTGTGTGAAGCATGTTTGCAGAGTGATCAGCATAAAGTAAATCTGAATCTGAGTCATCTGAATGGGAAAACTCTTCTATTTAAAGCCGCTGCAAACAATATTTATATATTAACAACAGATCACATGGCTACTTGCATGTGAAAGGGGAGATCTGTAGTGATGAACCCAGAGAATCTCTTCAGTGACCAACTCTGTTTATCTACAGGGAATTTTAGCATCTTTCAGCTCATTGTTTTGTTTTTCTGGCCAGCCACTGTTGGTTCATTCTCACTGGTCTCCTCAGCCTCATTTACAGATGTGGCAGGTGGCTGATT
Source organism: Lutjanus campechanus (assembly GCA_027495735.1). Classification (NCBI taxonomy): domain Eukaryota; kingdom Metazoa; phylum Chordata; class Actinopteri; order Lutjaniformes; family Lutjanidae; genus Lutjanus; species Lutjanus campechanus. The sequence goes on from JAJHUR010138447.1 coordinate 7,747, forward strand.
TCAGTGGAAAAAAAAAGCTCACGTTACACGGCATGCCCTGTACCAAATGGCGACAGACAAAATTAGGTCCCTTAGGTTAATTTCACTCCAAGGAAAACAGTGTGGGCATGTTTTTTGTGTGTGTTTAGAACATACACACTTTGAAAATAATGTTTCATTGTATTCCACTGCCTCCCTCTTGTTATCCATTTTCTAACTGGCTTGACCACCGCCGTGCTCTCTCTGTCTCTCTCAAACTAATGAGCACGCAAACCAAAGGAAGCTTCTTGGTGTCCCTGTTTTGCGGCACAAACTGCAAGTCAGATGCAGACGTCGAAGCTGGGTGCGTTAAATAAACTAAGTGAGGTACAAAACCAGAGAGTACCATCATTTGATCCATGTACTCCCCCCTGGGAAGTGCCCAGACTCAGAGATATTTCAGGTTGACTTTAGAACAGTATGATCAACGGCTTACATGATTGCCCACTGCAGCGTGACTTTGGATTGTGTTTCCCCCAAAAAAAACTGACCGTTTCAACTTTTCGCCATAGGGCTGCTGCATTTGTCATCCAGCTTCCTCTGCGGTCCCCACAGCTGGAGCCTGCACACTCTCCTCCTGGCATGCTCAATACAGTGGGTCTGAATACAACTTTAGTAAGCAATCCCACAGAAACGCGTGGCTACAGGTGCAGCCAGTTCAAAAACACCGTGGCAAAGGGAAAACAGCTGCTGCTAGCGTGGAGCGGGGCTGCTTGCGCAACTGGGTGATCACATATAATTAAATTGACGAGCAGTGAAATGATACATGTCTTGTAGCTTAAAGTCTTAACTTTTATGCCCATCCAAAAACCACTAGAAAAACACGACATGAAATGCAAGAGAGCAGCGCACAGCAGGCGCACCATACCATAGGTAAACAATATTTTGCTGGTGACGCCTTTCTAGTGATGCGTCTCGCCCTCTTAGTCAGATAGTGGGCGTGCATTTGAGTTACATTTCCATTTTTCTCCCAGAGAAACAAGTTTGCCATATTAACTATGTCAGTGTTGTGTTTTAAGTTTGTTTCTGCTGACGTAGCGTTAAGTATTAACGAATGCTTTTTACCCTCAGATCAGCAATTTGCTGTTGCTCTTCCTTAATACACAAAACTCAAGTATGCAAGTGAAATATTATCAGGTGAGTAGAAGTAGATGATGTTTTCCTGTTTTCAAATGGCACCTCCCATCATAGATCAAATCTCTTGTGCAGGAATCTCCAATTTTGTTTTTGCATAATGGCAGATGATCGCTAAGAGAGCACTTATCTTTGCTGTCTCGCAGACACAATATCCGTGCGGTGACATTTTATGAGACGCAGCCCAGAGGAACTGTGGCAGTTTCTCATGATTTTTCAACGTTTGACGTAAGGTGCGCCCCCCCCCCCAAAATGACACATTGTGAGCGTTCCCTGCCCACACGCAATCTGCTACTGAGGGCCATATATTCATTGGGTCTCTTTGGGTCCTCGGTTTGCAACAAAACGCTTGCCGCTCTCCCTCCACCCCTCACCGACTCCTTACCTCCCCCTCCGCAAGCACACAAACACCCAGCGATTGTCTCTCACCGTCCCTGCTGAGGAAGACACAATGGTTAACTTTTAACAATACCTCCTCCAGCTCCTCCTCATGTGTATCCAAGCCGAGGCCGTCACTGTGTTTGTGCATCTTCTCCTTATTGTCTGCGGAGCATATGGCCTTCTGACATGGCAGGCAGAAGGTCACTGAGTGAAGGAATTCATGTCACTCTGGGAATCTTTCTGCCTCCCGTCCTCTCTTAACAAACTTAGTTACAAGGCACTCAAGCTTGAAAGTGCAGCCACGCATAGACACACTCTCACAGGCATCCACATGCCCACACACACACACACACACACACACCAACCATATGAAACACAACATATTTTCCACATATTGTTAGCTACAATCCTAATAGGCAGCATTCTTAGCCTAATGCAATCAATTTACCAGCACATCCTCATAACTAAATGACAGAACAGGTCGATTGTCGACTACCCCCAAAACGACATATATTACTGATGTAACTACATTATGTAAGTCATGCGACAAAACTCTCGTGACAATACACGTGGTTAGGTTTTAGAAAAGATTGTGGTTTGCGTTAAACTAAGCAAGTTCTGGATGTCTAGACGTCACTCACAAGAAGGTAGACGTCCATAACGAAATTCGAAGTTACTCAAAAGTCCATGCTGACTTTTCGTTTCACACAAGCCCCAAACCGTGGTCTCCTGGGTGAAAGCCCTGTGCTTGTTTGAGCCATCCATCCATCCATCCATCCATCCATACATACATACATACATACATACATACATACATACATACTGTACATACATACATACATTCATACATACACCCACCCCACCTCCTCCAAATGCAGACAAATTGAGATAATTTTATAATAATTCAAAACAAATAAACTTTTCTAGTCAAATAAACTTCATATTAACTTAGTTGTACTTGAGAAAACACATCAGCAGTGAGGTAAAGGTCAACTTGATTTGACCTTTACAACATGTTTTCAGTGTTTTCATCACAACCATGAATTGAACTAAAGTGTATTAGAGACACAGCAAGTTTTCATCATATATGTTTTCTTCAAACTATAAGAAAGAAGTGTCCCAGAGAGTTTTAACTCTCAAACAATGCATGCTGGGAAGTCTGTCAATATGCTGATCGTGTTTCTTTAGAAATTTAATTTAAAGAGTTTATTGAACTCTGTACAGTACATTCATTCAGCTCATCATTTCAAGTCAAAAGACTTCAAGTTAGAAGAAATAGTAGAAATTAGTTTAATTAAATCAAATAAATAAAACTTTTAATAGGTAGGCAAGTAAATAAATAAAATCAAACTTGTATAATTAAGTTAAAAATTAAAAATGTCTGTATATTTTTTAGAGTGCATGCACTGCCAGTGTATACTCATTTATAACCCTTAGTGGTAGAAAATAACAAAATACTTTTACTCAATTATTGTACTTATACCTGGATTTACTGATTTTTAAGCCAACAGTTGCTTATCCTGACGTCCAGCAGACTCAGAGCAACATTAGTATTCGTTTGAAGTCGTGCTTCCGGCCACGTCGTGAATTTAAGTCTAATCTTCTGTCTGCTGTTTATGGTCCTCACCATCTCCCAGGGGAAATATCTGTCTCCACAGCTGCAAAATGCTCCACCAGCTAAATATTGCATTCTTTACACCACTACATTTATTTGACAGTTATATATACAAGCTACTTTGGAGATTGAGATTTTACGTTCAGCACATAGTAAATTATGGAGCAGCTTCAGCATTTTATGCTGTTATCAACCAGTGATATCATGTATATATATAATAATGTAACATTCTGAAATTACATGTACTTTTTATATTTAAGTAGGCCTGGGCAATAAAACAAAAGCATTATGTGTCTGCGATAAACACATCATCAATAGCTGTAATTTTTCAATAAAAATGTTCAATAGTTTCACATGCAAACTGCCATGAACGCACATAAAGAATATGCACTGGCTCATAAACAGTCATATCATATATCATATATGGAGCGTGCAACGAGTGGCACACAAACAGCCAATCATTTAACAGGCGTGTTGTTCAGTTGCACCATCGACTTGTGATGCAATAACTGAAACAGCGCGGATAGAGTGACGAAATGAGTGCAGACAGTGAGGAAATGGTTAAAAAAAAAAAAGGACAGATCAGCCTGCCACTGTGTCATTGCTCTAAAGTCTATTACCTGTGTGCCTTGATAAATAAAGTGGTTAAATTCAATGTAAGGTGGTTAAATTCAACTTTTTCTCCTGGTCTTCATTAAATATTAGCAATAACTATCTAAATCAACAGATATGAAACATTTTACCATCATTCACCACATCTCATTTTGCTGATAATACTTTTGTACTCTTACTTTATTTTTTATTCCTTTTCATAATTTTATCTTTCTGTCATCACATATACATTTTTTTCCCTTGTAAGAAGTTTTTTGGGGAGGAGGGAAATTGTGATTTGTGATATTCGACTACAGTATATAAATTAATTTTGAATTGAATTTAGGTCACCAACCTGGAGCTTCATGGTTTCTTAGGAAAGGATAAAGCAAAAACTTTGCTCATATTCTCATAGTTTTTTAAATTTAAATTACAATGCAGATATATTGACTTTTGTCGTTGCGGTTTGTTCACTTCCCCTTTTTACTGACCACATTTAAATGTTTCAGCAAGATTTTCTAAATAAATGCAAAGAAATATCACCTTTTGTCCTCCGCACTGTACAAAAAACACAGCTATCCATGATCCCAAACTGTTTGTATTGTGGTATGTATTGAACTGTGAGTCTTGCGTACCGTTACACCCCACACAGCCACACAGACAATCAGACTAGCCAGATGCTATCAGGGGCAGATATCAATAAGGAGCATCTTGTTACATCTTAACTACGGGGAGGGAGGGACACTGCCTCTATTGTAATTCTACCACCATGGGGGGAGGGATGAGGAGTAAAACATGGGAGTGGGATAAAGATTAAAATATGCAAATGTTTCCATAATACTGACCCATTGTATGTCTAAGATACACACAAAGTAGTGAAGATATGACAAAGAGGTGAAGAAAATAAAAGGAAAGAGCAGACATTTAGACCAGAAATGGAGGGTAAGAATGTTTTTTGAGCAGGAGGGGCAGGTGGGGGTAGGGGGGTGAAGTGATGAGACCCCAGGGAGAAGAGGCTCTGATGGTGGGCCGTGGTCTCTCAGGTGGCAGCATCCTGCCTCGGGGGCTCTGGATGAGCTTCCACATGTCAGCCCTGGTCAGTGACAGATGTCTCTCTGTCTGAAACAGCAATAATTCAGCTCTAATCAGCAGATGATACTGTAGCAGAGGAGGAGCAGGGCGAATTACAGAGAAGTAAGGGGGAAGAAGAAAGAGGAGGAGGAGGAGGAGGGAGTGGAGTTTGTGAATATTCAATTACTTTTCCTGAAAACGAGTGATACACTGCCTGGTTGCGTAAAACTCTTAAGGTTTCCCTTAAAATTTCATCTGATGCCTTAGAAAAAGAATGAGTTGCACGAAATCACCATTAAGAATTCTTTAGGATGTTGTAAATGAAAACCCTTAAAGTGTTTGCCCCTCGCTACTTAAGTATTCCCTTATGTGTTACGAGAAGGCCTTGGTGGCCATTCTCCCCAGAAAATGTTAAGGGACAGTTTTTCATGAGTCGTTTGTGGAACATAAGACAGTGGATGAATTTATGGTGATTGAAGGGGAGGAGGGGACAGCAAGACATTTTTTCAAGACAGAGAAAAACCCACTACACATTTAAAGAATGTGGAAATTGTTAGGGATTATCACTTTGGCATTAGCACTTGCAACTTAACAGCTAGAGAGCCAACATTAACATAACTCTGTCTCATATATTTACATTAGCCGTATAATTTTATTGGAACTTGGCTCTCCTTTGTCACAGCATCATTTTCATATTTCTTCATTAGTTCTACTATGGCTCGTTTCACAGCAGATTTGTCACATTGATTTTGTCAGTTACTTCCCGCCACGTCCTCTAATTGTGCACATTTGCATTGGCAGGGTTGAATTTACTTTGGATGGTGTTGCTCTTTCCATATTCTTCAAGGGAGAACAACATTCTCATCTCTTGTCAGTTTGGCTTTTTTTTCTTTGTTTTTCTCTTTGTTGTCCATTTAGAAGGTAGCCTACACAGGCTAATTAAGTGTGTTAGCTAAGCTAGCTAAGCATATCCACAGTCACTGGAATGCACATTTGTTATATTATGAAAGGCAAGGACGCAACCTACAGTAAGTGGCTCCTAAGTGAACCCCTTAGCTCTAAGAAATATTAGGGACAAGTCCACATGAAACAGAAGGCAGAATGCTATTTGCTTTTGCATATTTATATGTTTCCTGTAAAAATAGGCAACTATAAGAGGGACTTGTTGCAGTACCCAGTAGCGCTGAATGAGCATTAACATGGCCAGACTGGCATAGAATACTGCCTCTGAGCCGACAGAGGTCTGACAACAGGGGAAAACAGTACAGAGGTGATTTGCTTGCTGGGTTTGGCTCCTGGCTTGGCCAGCCTCAGTCAGCTAACCTAGCTGAACGGCTAATGCAGCTAACTGCTGATAGTAGTTAGCTACAAATAAAGCTATCAGGATTCTCAGCTGTGTTCACTCAAGGCTGCTGAGTCTGGTTATGTTGGCTGCTAATGACAGCTAAACTCAGCCCAAAGATGAAGCTGTGCAGCGGGAGGACATTAGAGGGAAAACCAAGAAGCATTGCCTCTCTAAAATATGATCCAGTTTTCCCAAAATCAGTGAACAGTTGTTGTTTTGTTTTTGTACGAGATATAAAGTTGTGCTTTTGTACGGTCACATCAATCAGTGAGCCCCGGCCCCCATGCCAGTGTGTGCTGCATGTTGGTAACGTTAGCTAGCTACTGAACCAGTCCACTGTAAAAACTCTTGAATAAATTCTTGTCAGCTGTCCGGTAACAACACTGATTTTGTCCCACCTACCCTTAGCTCTGCATCGCCAAAAGATGAAGGCTGGTTGACAGGTGGGTGTTATTATATTATTGGTTAAAACTGTTTGACTCTACCTTACATAAGGACACTTCATGTTTTGTTTTACAGGAAGAAAAAAATGAACCGATTTTCCTTGATTTTGATCTAAAAAATACAAAGACATCAACTTTTTTTGGCATATACAGAACCACAATAAGACTGAAGAGGTGATCTAAAAGGGTTAAAAGGTCTCTTTTAACTCTTAAACTTAAGGTAGTTTATGCAACCGGGCAGAAGACTTTTTCTGTGTACTGCTCTTCTGAGTATCTGTGCACATGTTTGTACTTGGCGGCGTTACAGTAAATCTTGCATTGACTATATATCTGTCCCTGATTCTGCTCTCACTCTCCTTCCACTCCACTCCTATATACTCCAGATACAGTGACCATGACGAGTGTGTGGCTGACATGAATAGATGGTGACGATTACTGACTCTGTGTGTCAGTGTGTGTCAGTGTGTGTGTGTGTGTGTGTGTGTGTGTGTGTGTCCCAATCACAGCAGTAAATCCACCTGTACTCAGGCTGTTATTATCCGACCTGTATCTGGGTGTATGTCGCCCATGCTGACACATTCTTCATCCGTGAGTGGGTGGTGCTGTGATGGCAATTTGCACGTGTCTTGGTGCGTTTGTGTGTATTTTTACATTTATGTACACGTGTCTGTGATTGCACTGTATGTGTTTGAGACTGTGTACGTCTGTGCGTCCGCGCGCATGTGCCTGTGTCTGACTCTGGTGATGTAGCATCCTCCAGGGATGCTGATCCTCAGATCATTGAGCCTGTCAGTCATTGTGATTGATCAGTCTCCGGCCCCTCCCTCCCTCATTCCAATCCGATCCCCCTCGCCCTCTCCTCCCAGTGCGAGCCCCCCGGTGATTAATCACTCAGTCAGTCAGACAGGTAGCAATGACATCATCCAATACTTCCCCCC
>JAJHUR010138448.1:0-11512 GCA_027495735.1 Lutjanus campechanus
GGAAAAGAGACAGCACACACACACACACACACACACTTGCACTCAGGAAGCTTATTCACCCTCCCTGAGCGTGACCTATGATTCTCTGCATGCTTTCACACACAGGTACAGCATGTTCACCCACCCACTCACACACACACACACACACACACACACACAGGGACAGTGCACAAGAGAATAGATGCAGCAACAAAGTTCTCGCCTGCCAACATTTAAAGCAGACAGAAGCGATTTGAGCTGACCTTTCTAACTGAACAGTTGTCGATTTGCTTCTCAATATTTACAGTGCTGACAACACTGCGACCCGATGACAATAACATGTTCTCTCCTCCAGAGGAAGTAAACTGAAGCTATGCTGAAAGCTCTGTTGTATGCATAGAAATACATTGGCTGCCCATACAGTCTTCCCACACAAACACAACAACAATATTGTTTGTCTCCATTAAAATCAAGGTCACTTCTCAATGGATCCATCAGCTCTTTTGTTGACAAGAGACGCTGGCTTCCACATGTAACTCTGTGGAGGAGTGATCGTGTGCGTGTGTGCGTGTGTGTGTGTGTGTGTGTGTGTGTGTGAGTTCAGATTTGATCTTTTCTCCTACTGAGTCCCTGCGTCAACACCTAACCTTTAACCTCTTGTATAATAAGTGACTTTTCAGCAATAATCACCAAAAAAATCAATGTTTTTGTGTCCACAGGTTTTCTTCGCTTTATATTCACAAAATGTGTTTATGTCAAGAGTATGACCAATACTGGCTTTGTGGGGCTGATCTGTCTATGAATATTAGGGAGTAAAATAAAATTCAAATAATTTGTTGGCTAGCTTCATGGCTAGCCTAGCTAACTATCCAATGCCAACTGTCATGATTTAGGTGTTTTGTAGTTCACTTCCTGTTTTATTTGGTTTGTCTTCACTTGTGTGTCTTCATTGTCCTTAATTCCTGTCAATGTCTGTTTTCTCATCTTTGTTGATGTCTGATTGCTGCCACCTGCCCCTGATCACTAACCTGGGGAACCATCTGAGAAACTGTCCATAGAAACTGTTTGGAAAAGGGCAGGCACTTTCAGGAAAACCCCTGGCAGGTGATTGGATGAACCAACTGTCATGTCTAACACAAACTAACTTCAACCAATCAGATAAACTCACTGAACCAACACCGAAGCAGACTGGAAGAAGGGCAAAAACATCTTGTCCACTGATTTGTTCTTCGATTGTACTCTTTTGGTACTAGTCCTTCATCACTGCCTGATGAAGGTCTAGTACCGAAATGTCGCAAATAAATGTTATATTGCAAATTAGACAGTGTGCGGGATTCCTTTTGCAACTTTTTCCTACACACCTGTCTCATCTGATAGATGTGCAAAGTGTTTCTTTGTTCTGTATCTCAAAAATTATGAGGAGGTTTATCAAATGCTCGGTATCATTGGATTAGATTTCAATAATATGTGCATTTATCCACTATAAATTTGACATTTAGCATTGCAAATTAATGTATAGTATAATATTGTGATTTTTTTTGTGTATTTTTTGCAATATATCAATTTTGTCTGACAACTTTTGATTTTGTCCTGTGTAGCCGAATGTCTTTATGCTTTCCACAGCAAATTTTGTGTTTCCACTCGCAAGAGGAAAAAAAATCTGTGGCGCTTTTACTTAACATATCACATTCAGTTGTTCATTAGTTATTAATGGGTTAAGTATTTCTTAACAGTTTAATTAAGTTTGATCATGTCAAGTTGGTGACATTGACTGGCTATGTTGTCTTTGTTAATGTAAAGTTGTCGTAACAAACATCTCAAACAATGTCGACTTTGCATTAAAATGACACAATTGACCAAATGACACTTAATAGCAGGGGTCATGAAGTGGTTATGGCAGTGTAAAGACTGTCGTTTGCACACCCCTTCAAATTAAGTGTTACCAAAAATGTCAATATTGATATGTAAGCAGATATTCTCTCTTTATACATCTATAAAATCCAAAATGATATCAGGAAACAGGAAATAACTATACATTCCAAAATTATGTTCAGTTAAAAAACAATCATATTGCCATATACTGGACAATATACACAGTGATAGAGATATAGACTGATACAGCTTAAATTCGTCAATATCAGGCCTATAATATCAGCTGACCAATATACACTATTGACAAAAGTATCAGAACACCCCTCCAAATCACTCAATTCAGGTGTTCCAATCACTTCCATGGCCACAGGTGTATAAAATCAAGCACCTAGGCATGCAGACTGCTTCTACAAACATTTGTGAAAGAATGTGTCGCTCTCAGGAGCTCACAGAATTCAAGCGTGCTACCGTGATAAGTTGCCACCTGTGCAATAAGTCCATTCATGAAATTTCCTCGATACTAAACACTCCACGGTCAACTGTTAGTGGTATTATAACAAAGTGGAAGCGATTGGGAACAACAGCAACTCAGCCACGAAGTGGTAGGCCACGTAAAATCACAGAGCGGGGTCAGCGCATGCTGAGGAGCACAGTGCACAGAAGTCGACAACTTTCTGCAGAGTCAATAGCTACAGATCTCCAAACTTCATGTGGCCTTCAGATTAGCTCAAGAACAGTGCATAGAGAGCTTCATGGATTGGGTTTCCATGGCCAAGCAGCTGCATCCAAGCCTTACATCACCAAGTACAATGCAAAGTGTCGGCTGCAGTGGTGTAAAGCACGCTGCCACTGGACTCTGGAGCAGTGGAGACGTGTTCTCTGGAGATTCGTAATTTGTCACGCTTCTCTGTCTGGCAATCCGATGGACGAGTCTGGGTTTGGCGGTTGCCAGAACAGTACTTGCCTGACTGCATTGTGCCAAGTGTAAAGTTTGGTGGAGGGGGGATTATGGTGTGGGGTTGTTTTTCAGGGGTTGGGCTTGGCCCCTTAGTTCCAGTGAAAGGAACTCTTGATGCTTCAGCATACCAAGACATTTTGGACAATTTCCTGCTCCCAGCTTTGTGGGAACAGTTTGGGGATGGCCCCTTCCTGTTCCAACATGACTGAGCACCAGTGCACAAAGCAAGGTCCATAAAGACATGGATGAGCGAGTTTGGTGTGGAGGAACTTGACTGGCCTGCACAGAGTCTTGACCTCTACCCGATAAAACACCTTTGGGATGAATAAGAGTGGAGACTGCGAGCCAGGCCTTCTTGTCCTAAATCAGTGCCTGACCTCACAGATGTGCTTCTGGACGAATGGTCAAAAATTCCTATAAACACACTCCTTAACCTTGTGGAAAGTCTTCCCAGAAGAGCTGAAGCTATCATAGCTGCAAAGGGTGGGCCAACTCCATATTAAACCCTACAGATTAAGAATGAGATGTCATTAAAGTTCATGTGTGTGTAAAGGCAGACGTCCTGATACTTTTGGCAATATAGTGTATTTGGCTTGACTGTCAAACAGAGTATAAAAGTATGTTTTTCGGTGTACATCCAGTCGGTCTGTTTGTGTGGTTTTATACTGTAGGTGTTGTCACAAACTCTGCCCCTGTGATTTCAGAGGAAGCGTTAATCCTTCTGTTTTGATTTCAGGGACATCTTTGGTGTTAAGCTGTCATTATCAAAGTGCTGATAAACGGATAGTATTATAGGTGTCAGAGATCTGACAGACACCAGTGTGAGTCACACACACTCTGATCACTCTGACACACTGACCCACAGGCATGAATCACACACACACCTACACACACACACACACACACACACACACACACACACACACACACACACACACACACCTATAGACAGCTGCATCAACAGAGGAATTCATTTGTTCACTACTTTTCCTTGGATTTTGTGTGAATCAAATTTTCATCCATTTTCCAACAGAGAAAAGTGACATTTTTGGCCTCTTATTAATTGTGCAGGTTTAGCTAACTTTACTTTTTTTCTATGTCAGGTGATTTAAAGGACCAGTGTTTAAAATTTAGAGATTTAATGACAGGTTACAAACCTACAGTGAGAACCTATAAGTGGCTGCGAAACTCACAGAAAACATGAAAGGTCCTATCTGAGCCAGTGTTTGGTTTGTCTGTTCTGGGCTACTGTAGAAACATGGCGGTGCAACATTCTGTACCACTGAAGAGGAGCTGCGCCCTCTGCAGGTAAAATGGCTCATTCTCAGGTAAACTAGCTGCTAAAAAGGAAATGCATCATTACTTGGAATACATCACAATTTTCTCGGAGTTTGACCATTGTTGGAAACATTTAAGATAATGTCAGTACACAGCTAAACAAATTAGAATTATTTAGTGTAGAGCTTGAAGGCCCGTGCAGCTTTCAAACCACAACATTTGTGCTTCTTGCAAATCAGTTCTTTTCAGTGGAATCAGTGGATTTGAAGAAATGAAGAAGCAAACAGGCCAAAGTGGAGGAAGCTATTGTAACTCATTATCAGTGGTGAACCGTGACTGTGAGAGCTGGGACTTCAGTTCGGCCAAAACTTTGCCAGACACACCAAAAATGCAGCAAAATAGAAAAAGATTTTGCGGGAATAAGCAGCCGACAGCTGGTAGCTTGTGACATATGTTTGTAGTGTGTAGTTGCCATGTACAAAAAACCCAGTAGAGGGCAGCAAACACCACACAATGATGACAGAATAAGTAATGTATTTTTCGGAACTTTTCTTTACTTAAACTTGTATTAAACGGTAGATAATTGACATTTACTCTGTTACTGTTGTTTGGATAAGTTATAATTAAGTTTGTGTTTGATATGAAGAGCTGTAATAATATGTATGAATCATTCTGAGTTTCTTTTTTTATCATTCTTATTTCTCTGTTTCAGTAACACACATGCAGTTACATGTAGCATAGATGTCCAGTTAGATTATTTCTGTTTTACCAAAACAGCTCTGTCTGCTGTGCTGCACTGTTGAAATAGCTTTTAAAAAAGGAAGATTCAAGCTACTGAAAATTGTTTTATAATAAACTCAGGGACAAGCGCAATTTCAGTCTCCAAAGTAACACAGTCTTTTGCACATGCTCCACTACCCTGTCCACCTTGAAAAGGCCAGCGCTATAAGTTAGCCACCCAGCAACAGCATTGGCCTTGTCTGCCTTGTCTTGATCAAGACATCTCTGTCCCGCAGGCAGTCCTAAGGGGATTATTTTTGGCCCCACCCGCTGTAAATCAAAACATGATTGGTTAATTCACCTGTCACTTCCTTAACAAACACACAGGCTATGGCCTTCCGTCCCAGTGATGAAGCCCTAACCAGTGAGTGAGCCAGATCTAACCTTTCTCTGCCTAGAGACAACGACAAAAAAATCTGATTGGATAATCTATTTTGATGTTTTCAGGGCAGTAACCTTTTCATTTCTGAAGCGAAGATGATTGATGATGAATTAGAAGAAAATAGCCTCATAATTAAATGAAATAAAATAAATATATTTAAATATAACATCTGAAATACTGATAGGCCCTCAGGGTTCCCCTCTGCTCAGTATGCGTTCCACCATCCACTTTTAATGAACTCTCCTCTGCCAAAGTATGAACTGCTCCACAAAACAGTCACGGTTTGTCAACAGTTGTGTGACAGGAGTTGATGGTACACAAAAGTTTCTCACATAAGCTGTACATACTAATTGTCCCATTAGCTACTGAGCTAACAAGCTACCTAGCATGCATAAAACTACTCATCTTCCGAATTAAACAGTGGAACATATACACACACCTGTGTTTGTTCTCTTTTATCTGTTGATGATTTTTGTTTCAGTCATCCAATATTCATACCATCTTTGTCCAAAGTTGTTCCTCCCTCCTTCAGCCTTTCTTTGCATCATCTCTGTGTGTCTTTACCTCCCATCGCCTTTCATCTCTGTCCTTCTTTGCTCTCCGCTCTTTCTGTTCCGCAGCTGCTCACTGAGCTGGGTGTTTATTTGACATATTGAACTGTTTTGAAGCCGATAACCTTTCAGCATGTCTTGGACGGTAAGTACTACTGAAGCTTATAGAGGCGCGCACACTCTCACATGTCAAATGGCATATGCATTTTTAAAATATGGACATGCATGCACCACACACACACACGTATAAATGCCTGCATATAAATGTACACAAGCCTGTACATTTGCACATGCACACAAAAACTGATTTTATCTCCCGCCTGCCATATTATTGGCAGTAACATATGTGTGAATTGCTTTTTGATCAAAATTCGTGAAATATTCAGATATTGAGCCGTCTACACAGCTCACATATTTTAAAAAAACTTACATTATATACATGCAGACACTTACATTATATAAAACTCAACAGTGCAACCACATCTGCAGCTTATGTTAGGATTTAAGGCCTCACTTGTGTTGTTCTCTACTTTTATAATTGCACACACATTTAAACCTTATCACTGCCTGGCATGAGGGAACATTCGCAATATGCTGACTAGCATACTTTATGAATAGCACCATAAAATCTAAACATAGACACTCAAACATTTTTATTGCATCAGTATAAACAACTGTGAGTCTCTGTGTACTGCACTTTACCTGCACCTCTGTTCAGGATACTTAGTGCACAGTAATATTCACGTTAATATCATTACCTGTCGTCCATTAAATCATCTCAACATTTAATCTTCCCTTAAGTAGAACTTAATTTTCTGTTCTCTCACATATAATTTCCATTTTCTTTAAGTCTGATGTCAAAAGCAGCACCATAATGAAAGCACTATATATATATAACCAATATATATAATTACTAATTGCTCAGTAGTTGTGTAAGATATTACAGTTTGAGATTCACTTATAGTTACTAATCACAACGTCAGTCTGGTGCCTTGTTTTTTATGGGCTGTTTGTTTCATCAAGTTAATATCATGTCTGTGCTCCACAGAGACAAAGTCCAGCGCACACATGTGCAATAATCCTGCTGTTTAATCAGCTTCTCTATATGCCACGCCTGTCAGGTGGATGGATTATCTTGGCAAAGGAGAGGCGCCCACCAGGCTTGGGGAGTAACAGATTACATGTTACTGTGTTATGTAATCTGGATACAAAAAAGAAAGAAAAACTGTATTCCATTACAGTTACAGATCAAAAATAAGTAATCAGATTACAAATACTTTAGTAAAAATGGGGGGTTATTTGTAGGATTACAATTTTAAAATAAAGAACGATAATACTACCATGCACAGTGCACACACTGTTGTGTCTATGGACATGGAGATGGAGGCTCAGTAAACTCTATGGACCAACAGAGTTTTGTGACATTATCCCGCCTTAAAGGGATAGTTCACCCAAAATGAAAATTGGGTCATTATCTACTCACCCTCATGCTGGTTGAAGGTCGGGTTTATTTTGTTAGTTTGCAAAACACTGCTGGAGTTTCACAGGAAAACAGTGTTACAGAATCTCCCAAACAATAGAAGTGAATGGTGACCAGTTTTCAAACAAAAAACAACTGGAAAAAACACATAAAATGCCTCCACTGGTGTAATCCAAGTCTCCTACCAGCCCGAGATGCCGTTTGCACACTGTGACACAACACACACCCTGATCAGACAGTGTGCATGCACACATGAATGTGGGTCCAAGTTAAGGATCTACAGTGAAAATTCAGGCTAAAAACATGGTGTAAATAACTTTTTGTTTAAGTCAATTTGGCATGTTGGGGCTTTAGGAGACTTGGATTACACCAGACAAGCAGTATGGAGGTATCAGTTACTTTTATACTTTGCCACACCTGTCAGGTGGATGGATTATCTTGGCAAAGGAGAGTAGTGAAGTTGAATCAGTACTTCTACTTTCACCAGAGTCTTTCTTTACACAAGTATCTGTTCTTCTACTTAAGTAGGCTACAGGATGTGCCACCTAAGTGAATGGGCGGCATCTTTGCATACTCTTTCTCATTACTTATAATACATCTATGGTTTCCACTCGGTCTATGGACATGGAGATGGAGGCTCAGTAAACTCTATGGACCAATAGAGTTTTGTGACATTATCCCGCCTTAAAGGGATAGTTCACACAAAATGAAAATTGGATCATTATCTACTCACCCTCATGCTGGTTGAGGGTCGGGTTTATTTTGTTAGTTCGCAAAACACTTACACAAAACACAGACACACATTTACTGAAAGAAAATACTTGTTCCAACCAGACAGAAACCGTCAGATTAAACATTTACATGGTCTTTATTTGCCTCTTGATCAGATTATCAAAGGTTTGCATCGCCCATCTCAGCCCAGTTGAAAATTCATTCTGATCCAGACAGAGAGGATCAATCTCCTCTGCTTGAGGTATTTACATGAGGCACTTTTATTCTAAGTGGGCTGTTATTCTGATTACATCTGGTCCATGTCACCCTTGCTACTGCCACACAAGCATCACTATGAGGATTTTAGAGCTCGAGATCTAAGCCCAAACCTGACGGGATCAATCTTAGGTCGGGTCAGGCTTTATTTCTCACATATTTCATGGGTTTGCGTTGGGTTCAGGCGGTATTATATTTACCAATTTGTTTATTTTCCATTTTCTCCCCAATTTAGCCGTTGCCAATTCCAATTTCCTGCATGTATCGTCTCTGTCCCTAAAAAACTCCTACCGTTTGGTGTAGAGAGGGACGTTTGTTTAGAAAAATGTCAGGCATTAATTGGGTTCGGCCTGAAATATGCTAATGAGGGTTGGGTTTGGGTCGGTTTCAGACAAAATTTTGTCGGCATCGGGCCTCGACAGGCTCAACTTTACAGGCACAATTAAAGCTCAAGAAGATTTCTAAATGTGACAACAAAAGAAGACCAAATCCAGGTTCAGGTTTTTGGGCCGAGTCTTGCAAATGCTTGAAGTCCAGTAGTTCTGGTGAAGTTCTTATTCAACAGTCAGACTGACACTGTGAGACAGCCACACAGAGACTCAGACACCGTCGACTCCAAAATTGGGAATATCATGAATATAAGATTCCTGCTTTAGGTTGCAATACAAATGAGGCTCACGGGTTAGTCTTGTATTTTAAACTCGGTGTGTGTATTTGAACAGGAAGACGGTGTGTCTCGGTGCTCCTGCCGTAGATGCATTAATGTCTTCAGTGACACAGAAGGGCGCTGTGGCTGCTGTATATCATTACTGTTAACATCTGCATAAATCTAAATAAAGCTCTAATTTGATTTCTCAGCGACCAACAGGTCCGGTTCAGTCCTGACCTCCCTCTCTCCCTGGAGCCTATATCCTGCTCCGGATTTGCATAAATGAATGATGATTGTGAATATATGGCAAATATGCATATGAGCCAATTATGATTGATCAGCTGATTGATTGGTGCTGTCTCCGCCGGTGCCGCCCGCACCCACGTGCCACTTTCCGTCCCTTTGCATGTAGACCTTCGATTCCCACGGCAACGGATTGTCATGGCAGATGTTGCTGATTGACAGCTGTGCAGGCAGGACCAGAGGTTAGTGATGCTTGAGAGAGTGTGTGTGTGTGTTTCTCTACCATTACACACCTGACCATTGGATGAATATGCAGAAAGAGGAGAGAAGGCAATTAAACAGTCAAAATAAGTTGAAGAAAATGTCTCCTGCTCATGATGGAAGCAGAAAGAAGACGTGATAAGACAAAAAACTGCAAAAAACCACTGCACTTAATCTGATCCCTGCACTACACTAATGAGTGTAGTTCTGTCATCTATTGTACACATGCACGTTTCAAATTTCACCATCTGACCAATGGTTGCTGGCGCGTAAGCTAGCTTTAGCCCCAGTCTTTAAATGTTACATCATGTACGCAGCCGTTAAATAACACGATCAGATGGAAACATAAAGTCAGCTGGAGACAGACTTGTCAGCTGACTCAAGGAGTAAAATCATTAGCATTAGCTCACATTAGCCAGCTACACTTATGAAATCTACTGGCAATAGTCGCCTTTTTAGCCAACAAATTTCACGGTCGTCAGCCAGAAATAAGAAGCTGTCTCTGTTAACTTTCTGTGTTTCAACAACTACTCCCAACTTCAATCTTAAATCTGCTACCGTTGTGTAGCAAAAAGAGGGTCACACTCAGGACTAATATCCAACAAGCCTTTTACTTGATCAGGTCTCGTAGAAAATCACACAAAACATTTTTGTCCATCCGGCTGTTATCACTGTAAACAACATCTGTGCAGTGTGAGAGTGGAAAGCTTTTTATTTCATATTATTCATTTTTATTTTACTTTTATTTAACCAGGCAAGTCATTAAGAACTAATTCTTACTTACAGTGGCAGTCTGGCAAGAGGCAAGAGCCTCTTGAGGAAAGAGTGAAGGGACTATAAGCAGTCCCTCAAGAATTTTATGGGCTTATTTTGGGATTGTTGAGGCCTGCTGCCTGATTTCACAACAGCTTTTCTAAAAAATTGCAATGCAAGTTACAACTCTTTTAGGCATTTCTGGCAATGCAATCGCTGGACTAAGAGAAAATTGCAAAAAGACTTGCGTTTTTTGTGTGTGTGTGTGTGTGTGTGTGTGTGTGTGTGTGTGTGTGTGTGTTTTTGTAGAATTCATTAAAAAACAAAAGGCAACTTGTTCCAGGAAGAACAAAAACCACACTCTGTCCTTAGTTTTTTAAGTAACGTTACCAAAAAGCCTGAGGATTACAAATAATCTAACAAAATATGCTTTATTTGTAGATGAAGAAGCGTCACTGCAGGAAGTCTCTTTGGAGCTCAAAACAGCTGCTAATCAGGTATGAAAAGCTTGTCAAAAGCTTGACAAGCTACAGTAAGTAAGAAGGGTGGGACTTAGTGAAGGGTCAGTTATGGGCTGTATTTAATCATGATGTCACTTTATGGTTGCCATGTCTTTAGGAAGCTCCTTGTAACCAAAAATCTGCACTTTTTTTTTAAGAAAAAAGAAGAGGTGATGAGTGTGTGGGGGGGAATTTATCTTTTTTCTTTGAAAAAATCTTTTAAGAACCTTTTGGTAAAAGGTTCTTTGTAAAATTAAAAAAGGTTAATCTATGACATCACTTCCATAAAAAAAATTGGATCCAGTTAGCACCTTTGTTTTACTGTGTGTGTGTGTACACACACACGCATACACGTGAAAGCTAAACACACGTGAACACCTCCGTCTCTCATACTGATGGATTCAATCTGCAGAGGCTTTTGATTCTTTCAAGGGCACACCTGAACATGTGCCCACACACACACACACACACACACAGTCGCTCTCTTACATACCCCACACATTGATGCACTTTCTCTTTCACAGACACACTGTCTAATCCTCTGTCTCTGCCTGTCTCTCTGTCTGTCTCTCTGTCTCTGTCTGTCTCTCAGGCCAGAGGAGAGGCTGGGCCGGTGTCTACTCCTGGCCTGACAGTGTGTTGAGGGGGGGGGGGTACAGAGGTGAGTGGGAGTTGATTGAGTTTGCTCAGCTACAGCCCATGGGACCACAGACAATATTACAGGACTCACACTCTCGCCCGCACTCTCTCTCACACACACACACACACACCTGAAGAGCGGCCAGCTACTACACACTCAATTTAATCAGGGCTTATGTCTATGGAAGTGAGCATATGTG
>JAJHUR010138449.1:0-23809 GCA_027495735.1 Lutjanus campechanus
TAAGGTTTGCTGTGGCATTGATATTAGTTTGGGTGTTTTTCTGTTAGGGTATAAAGGGGGTTTATTTTGTTTTGTAAGTTTTGGTAATTATTCGTTTATTTGTTTTCTCCACTTGTAGCATACCCCCAGTGCATCAGTCTGCGGATGGTGTGCCACCCTCCCTGCAGCATTTCTTCAATTATTGGTAATTTGTTAGTGACCCTTGTTTTATTGTAATAAAATAGCCTGTTATGGCGCTTTGACCCACACTGACTGTTGGCTTCATCATTGAAGTTCGCCTGCATCCATTAAATTGTACCAGTGCTACAATATGATAGACTCCTTAATTACATCTTAAGAACAAATGAGGACCACCACATAAAACTTTATTGCTGTGTTTGTGCTGTGCAATATCTAATGTGAATCGGGCCTTGAGACGGGGGAGATCGCGGTTGCAAGTGAAGGAAATGTCAAGGAATCAGTCAAAGTCAGTAGGGGTCATTCATTCATGAGGGGGCCATGAATGTTTGAACCAAATTCTGTACCAATCCATCTAATAAATGTTGAGATATTTGACTGGATAAGTGACAAGTTTAACCTGTTGGTGGTGCGAGACAAAAAGTCAGGAGGGTTTATCCTCTGAAGACCAGGAAAGTTTGCTTCAAGTTTCAATGCAGTCCATTCAGTTGTTGTTAAGATATAAAGTGGTGGACCAAACAGGCAGACATTGCCATCCAGCAGCCAGAATGGTTCGAAATGATTAATATTGTTGGTAGCAAAAGTAAAAGTGTTTGCAGAGCTGACGGGGGCTCATAAGAGTACAAGAAATGCACCATTTAATGTTCATACAAGCATATCAGGTGCATTAATGAGAGGGGAAAGGTAAGACTGCAACAGCCATTGGTGTAATCCTCTTTCCCACCTCTCTAGTCTGCACAAATTTTGTGATATTGAAATTTTACCCAATCTTACACTTTCTATTCAATTATGTATATATCATTTTAATATATTCACACTTTAATCGAGACTCTGCTTCAAAAGCAGCTCAAAAAAAAAAAGTTCTGTGTGCTTGCAGGCATTGCAGAAACCCACAGAGGTGTGGCACATGAGGCAGCAAATGGTGTGGCAAATTAAATTCTTGTGCAAACAGCATCAACACATCGACACCCAGGGCTCACCGACACGAACGGAGCGTCGCTCAGGGCCGCGAACAAACACATTTAACCATCCCACACAAAGTTAGGAGAAGACATGTGACGCACAACCAAACACCGAGGCAAGCCTAATTCTTAGATACACTCTGCATGCATGTCACTGCCAAACAGATTAACATAAAGGAGATCATTTATCATCTGGATGAAGACAAAAACAAGGACATCTGAGACACCTGCCACCTACGGTCTCACATACACAAACACGCAAATACGCAGCCATTCATTAATTTATTCAACTTTCATCTTCCAGCATCAAAATGCTTTTTCATCATCCTAAAAACAAAATCAAAGTCATCAAATGCTTTTTTTCAAACCATTTACCACATTTTTTATTTTGCCAAAAAATAATCAAAGTTATAAAGAGTCAAAAAACATCACAACCAACTTATAAAAACACGCTGCGTATAATTTACGTGTAACTGTAGAATAAAAACTCCTCCTCAGGTCATTAAAACCCCCACGTTCACAGAGACAAGAGGACACACGTGCTCGTGGTGTCGTCTGGTACATCTCACAGACACACGTGTGCACGGACACACAAAACTAAATGAAGAGTTTTTGTCCCCCCTGTGATTAGCTGACAGTGGGTGTGAAGGTCTGCAGCCTTGAGGTTTAATGAAGCGCCCCAGCAGAGTGTAATGAAGACAGCCGTCTGTAGTCCTGTCATTAACACCAGCCTGTGGACAAAACCTCTGTGCTGCTCTCTGCTCCCGTTCCTTAAAATACCATCTTCACCAAACTCTCAGCTCCCACAAGAGGGTACCCACTCTCAAATCTCCTCTGACCCACCAGGTTTTCTCAGCTTTAGCTGTAACCCCTTTTTCACAGCCTCTTCAAGGTGGGAATATGGCACCTTTATTCCAACTTTCCAACTTCTCTGCAAAGGGTGCAGAGATGGAATGGGTGGCTAAATTACACATTTACGTGTGTAGTATTTAAGTTTATGCTTCATGTCTCTCTTGTCTCAGAGCTAATTAGTTCCTACCTGCCATTGTTTAGGGGGGGACAGGTATGAGTGTGGTGCAACAAGTGTGCAGCAGTTTTTTGACCCTGCTGTGAACCTCAAAGAGCTGTCAGGCCGTTTTGGTGAAGATTAACAGCAGAATAAAGAAGAGTACACAGAGAGAAGTTGTAGCAGCTTATTACCAAGAAAAGACAGTTACAGACTGGCGGCAGTGATTTTTTTCTTCTTCTTCGGATTAATTCGTCGAGGCATTCAACTAGTTTACACCCGCCGGGACTTAGTGGACAGCAGCTGCGCTACAGGCGCTCTCTGTGGTTGTTTCAGTTTTACATGGACTTACACGGACTTTTACGGACAGTTGCCAAAGTCGCTGCGGTCATTAGTTGATGATGTTGAGGGCAGCGAGTCTCTCGCTGATAATGACTGTGTGACCAAGAAAAGAGGGTAAGCATCAGCAAACTCTGCGCCACGTTGGATCTTTAGATGTTTGCTTGTGGCAAGTGGCTATTTTTTGCGACGTGGTGTCAGGTGTGGGGTATCGGAGTAGTTTTATATGAGTATGTGAGGACAGTATCCGTGCATCCCTACCTGCAACTGAACAAATTATCAAACTTTTCTGGGCTTTGTGACATTGTAACTGTACTTTATCCCGTTGAAAAGACAATGAAAACAGGTCTTAGAAATCAATGTTGACATCCCAGTCAGAACTCACTGGGTTAAGTCAGAGATATGTAAAGGAACTGACCATTTATAGCAAATGGATATAGGGTTAGATTTGGCGGAAAAGACTCTTATCTTTGACGGAGGGTCTCAAAAAGACCCAGCAGCAGTAAGGTTTTTGCAGACACATGAACTATAAGTCTTATGAACATATACGAAAGCGGCTGGGTGACGGTGGCGAGTGCAGCAGCAACCAGCGTTGGTATGAAGACATCTGCATATTCGTTCCGTCTCCTTTTTATTTCTATTGAAGCACAAACAAAAGACAAAAATCAAGCAGGCATTTCCTGCCAGCCAGCTGCAGCAGATTCACAGGTCAGAGTTGTGAATCTTTTTTCGGCTTTGACTGGGCGGATGTGATTGGTCTCATTTTTCTGGCGCGTTTCATCACTATTTTTAGGCCGGTCAGGCCAGTGTCACGAACGCTAAATGAAATGGGCCAATCAAAGAGGGGAAAAAAACACTTCCTCAGAGCTAAAGACTGTCAGCTCATCTCTGTCTGTCATCACACATGATTGGTCGCACGCGCGTACACATCGATACAACATTTAGTCAGAGCGCGAGGACGAGCAGCGAGGAGAAAAAGCTGACAGCAACAGGACAAAGAGAAAAGGTAGACCTGAGAGGAGAAAAGCCTTGGAGGAAAGTGCAGCTAAATGCTGTAAACTTAGAGATATTGTCACGAGCGAAAGAATGTGGTCCAAATTGATTATATGTTTTAAAAAACTGAATGAAGATATGTGGGAGAGCAGGAGATGTGTATGCATGGAAATAATCTGGAAAATAAAGAAATAAAGTTTCATGATGATAAACACAAGTCCAATCAGAGCTCTGAGGAAATGCCAGGTGCAAAACAAACGTATATATGAATATTTATTCCTGCTGCCTTCATTATGGAAGTGCAATTGACTGAACAGAACTTTTTACTTTTTAACTATATTGTTTTAAAACTAAAGTAAAAGATATGTCACTGGTATAAACAGTAAACAGAGAAAGTTTTTCAACAGCTTTTATGGATTTCGGCCTGGACTGACATCAGATTCCCGGCCTGAATTATTATCCCAATCTGCTCCTGGCCCTGCCAGACTAGAAAATGTTGCTTTCATGCACCAATGTTGCATTTCAAATCAGACTTGAGGGGAAAAAAAACAAAGTCAAAGTACAGAAAGTACAGAAAAAGTAGAGTTCACACACCCAAATCTATCAGGGTGCTTTATTTATTTATCAGTGAGTAAGTTTTCATCCACTTGAGTCGAAACAAACTCTTTTTAAACTCTTAAGGTTGAGGTGGAAAAGTTAGTGTTGATAAAAACAAAGCGCAACAAAGTGCAATGGAGACGGATTCAGCGAATAAATCCAGACATACAAAAAGGATATGACTTAAACGTCACGAGAGAAAAATGGCAGCAGATAAAGACATCAGATCTGAGTGGAGCGGTGAGGAGACCTTCAGCATTGATTACTGAAGTTTGGGATTTGACAGATGTTCTTTCAATTATTAATTATCTTGTTGCACCAACACATACATTCGGAACCAGGGCTGTATACAGAAACAGAAATACAGAACATTAAAGAAAATTACAACTGGTGCCCACCAGACCGAATCACAGCACAGATGACGGTTCCTCCTTTCAGTGCTACACACCAGAGATGTCGATTCAAACAGTTGCCCTCTGGTGATGTTGCAGACACGTGACCAAACATGCCTTGTTAAGATTACGACAACACTGACTCTACACGGCCCTGGCAGCAGGCAGCTTTCAGCTTAAAAGTTGAAACAACAAACTAAACAGTGTGGCTGTATTTCCCTCAAAACAATCCCAACAGGTGGCAGGAACGTGCAACAAATGTTTAAAAATTTGTAAATGGGATAAACATCTGGCAACGCCAAATTAGTGCAGTTCACTCAGGTTTTATAAGTATCGTTTATTGTACATACTGTAAAGTAAAAACCTGAATGATATCCAACCGTTTTTGGGGCACGTCTGGCAAATAAACCAACATATAGCAACAACAACACAACACAGAATGTGGAGCAGAATGGGAACAACAAAGCTAACGAACATGAAAAAAGTTGCCTGCATCCAACCTGCTTCTCTCGTTATTTAGTTGACTTCAAATGAGTCTTAACGTTCACAAAGTTTCTCTTGACTGTCCCTCAATATTACAACATTAGTACAACAATGCCCCTGTCTGAGGTAATAGCCACATTATCAATACAACACGCAAACGCCAAGTTCAAGAGGTTAAACAACGTAAAACGTGACAAAACTTAAAGCTTCTAAATTTGAAGTCACATCACAGGCAGCCAGTATTGATCTATCTTTGAGCTTGTATTGACCCTCGTATTGCTCATAGAATTTTTATTATGCATTGATGATTCATCATTCATTTACCACACAATGAACTGCAACATAAGAAGGGCCTCACATCAGGAAAAAAGAAAAAACAAACACTAACATAGTGGCAGATTTGGTGGCTCGCCATCACTTGTGGTCGGTGTAGTTGTGTAGCTTGTCAATAGCTTTTCAAAATTGTTGTTACTGTGACTGTGCGAATTCTCCTTTTATAAATACTTTCTGGATCTCAAATTAGACTGACACGACTCCTATTTCAAGCCAACTGTTGTACACCATGTGTGTGTCTGTAGCTTCAGTTTTAGTTTGTTTTTTCTCACCATTCTTCTTCTTTACTTTTTACTTCTTCTCTTAATTATTCTTGCTTTTTTGAAACAAAGTCTGAACTAGTCAGAAGTGGAGAAATACTGAAGACAGATTGAAAATCAAACCTGAACCAAATCATACATTATTTCTAAGCAGGCATGTGCCGTTTTACACAAACTCAATCTTCAAAGTTACTACACGTACAGTTTCTCCCAAACTTTCAATCTTTCAAGTTTTTTAAAAAGCCCCTAAACAAAGTTTTTGTCGGAACCTTTAGGACGACATGACAGGAGCAGACACCACTTAAACAGCAATATCAGGAGATGAACTCTGGCTTTCATCCAAATATTGGATGTCTTAACCTCTCCTGTGCCTCCTGCTCCTCCATCAAGGTGTAAATTACGTTTGTCAAATAGGACAGGGCCTCAGACTCTTCAGAAAAAATCTCACAGTGACTTTTTGGCCTGAACGTCTCTGTCAGTCAGCAGCGGTGTAAAGCGGCAAAGACGAAAGAATAAATTGGTGTTGGCAGCTTTGTTAAACTACTTTACACTGGACGTCAAACCTGATTGGAGACTGTTGAGATCAGCTGACGCCTGGCTTCAGTCTTTGAAATGTATGAACTCATATTCCTTTCTCTCCTGTCAACCCTGCAGCCCCTGATTGAACCCTCAGACTGGCTGGAGGCTTTTGCTACAGAAGTGGATCAGTTAAGGTCACAGATAAGGGAGTGCACCGCTGGTGTGCGCTTATAAATACACTTTCTATCGGGGGATCTTATCTTAAATCAGCTTTCTCTGGCTCATAGACACGTTCTCAGCTCACAGCAGAGTCAGGTTTTCTCACCCCAACGTGTCAAATTCAGCAGCTTGGTCAGCGCCCGTATGCTTCAAACTATGACGCTGTAGGTACTCCTCTAGGATCATTGCTGGTGGCGTCCTTCTAGCTTTATGTTTTGATGTACTGTAAGGTGGTGTAACATAAAGAGCAAGAAAGTCTGCATGTGTAGGAGTTGGGGTGGATGGACGGGTCAAACAAACACAGGACTTTCGCCCAGGAGTCTGGCGGTTCATGTCCTGAGTGAAAACCAAAAGTCACCTTCAAATTCTTTTAAACTTATGTAACAAATTAAATAAGCTTGCCACAATATCAGATTTTTACTATATGATTATGGAGCCAAAAGAATTCACTATGATGATATTACTGTGGGTGCACTGGTGCATGTATTCACCCCGAACCATTTGGTACAGGAAGGTCAGATCAGTGCACAACCTCCTGGGTGGGTATGCCCTGGAAGCCAAGCTGTCAGCTGCTGTGCTTCGTGCGTAGAGGCGCACACAGCCTCTCTCTCTGGGGAGACACATGCCATTTCCCACCCATGACCCATCTGCTATTCATCAGAATGTTGAATTACCTTTGGGAATGTAGAATTTAAAAGGCCCCAAATTATTTACCCAGATTATTTACACAATATTATCATGTGTGTATTATTGACATGATATCAAGTATTTCATTTTTTACATATCACAGTTATCATCAATGACAGTATACTGCAACACCATCACATTTCCTACATTAACTTAGGTAACTAACATACTGTGTTCCTAAACCTTACCAAGCAGTTTTGTTGCATGAACGTAACTGTAGTTTTTGTGTGTTTCTTTTGAAAGTCTACTCGGATGCAGCATTCTTCTTATTGCTGACTTGACCTTGGAGCCCTGCACATGTGAAACTGATGCGATTGGGTACCTATAGCGTCACAGTTTGAGGTGTAGGGCCACTGACTAAGCTGCAACATTTATACAGTCTCACCTGTCTGATGGTGTGCAGCAGCTTCCCGTAGGAGTAAAGGATGACACAGAACGGCAGGACCAGGCAGAAGGTGAACAGGCAGACGATGTAGGAGATATTGTTTGGCGTCTGGGTCCTCCAGTCCACTGAGCAGGTGGTGCCTGGACCCTCGGGCCCATATCTGCTCCAGCCCAGCAGCGGAGGTACAGTCCAGGCCACAGAGTAGAGCCAAGAGAAGCAGATCCCTCCCAGCACTGGGCGGTACTCTCTGCCATCGGCTATAGTGGGCGCCATCATGGTGCAGTAACGCTCGTAGGACAGAACGGCGAGGGAAATCAGGGAGACGATGCCTGAAGAAGGAGAAGAAAGAACAAGTGGTCAGTAGGTGTGGTCAGAGCACCATCTGTGTTCGCTTTCACTGCAAGATGATGATGATGATGATGATGATGATCGAGCTGCATTTAGATCCACAGAGAAGTACATTTTCTGCTTGTCTGGTGGTTTCAGTTTGTACCATTTGAGCAGTGGACAACAGAGGAGTTCATCATTTCTGTTCAACATTTGTGGTGATGCAGACTGACTTATATACAAACTCAACAGAAACTTCTTGTATTTTTTCTTTCTCCTCATCTTGTAAATATATTGAATCCTAAAACTCTGAATAATCACATATGCAGACACGTGTTTGCTTCAATTTGCAGCAAAAATTTTTTTTGTCCACGTATGTTTCTTTCCCATCCTCATCTCATCATCCTCTAAATCTCCCTTTTATTTAAAAAAAAAAAAAAGCAAATTAAATAATAAAGCAGTATTCGCTAAATTTGCTTTCAAAACTGGTCTTTGTGGCTGACTAAAATATTTCCATTTTGCACCAAAACCTAATAGAAACTAGAGATCATCTTGCAGTGGGATCGCACGAGTCGCAAAACCGATCAATTTGTTCGGACCCATGAGATTTTCCCAGGAGACTCAATATTTCTCCCACTTTCTGACAAACTGTCACCTTATTTTCCTTTTCATTGTCACAACCTGCTACTGACACTGAGATTGGACAGTGTCTCAATCTGGTTGTCGGGGTGTAGTTCAGAGTTCATATATCAGAACAGTAAGTGAGTCCTCTGTTGGCCTGAGCGGAGGGGTTCTGCTGCCAGAGTGTTTTTGTCCCAGCTCGGGTTTTCTTCCGTGTGAGGGCCTCCGAACTTGTGACCATCAGCCCAGAATAATCTAAATATTTTCTTATTAACTGATTAGTTATTAGCCTGTAAAACACCAGAAGCTGTCACAGTTTCCCAGAGCTTAAGGTGAACGGATACAATATCTTGTTTTGTCCATTCTACAGCCTGAAAATCCAGTTTCAGGGGATTTTCAGTGAAAAGAAGTGAAAAAAATATCACATTAGTTATCAAAGAGAGGTTTTAAAAAGGACTTGGTTTGAGAGATGAAATATTGGGAAATTTTACCGTTTCCCACACTTTTTTTTCCCACCACAGAAACTAATAAATGCCTTTGGACAGACCTTTTTTTATGAATCTCATAATAAAAAGTTCACCCTCTTAATGTGTCCCTTCCCACAGCCCATCAAATGACTACATCCCCCAGGATACAGAAACTATTTAACCCCAAAAAATTTTTGCTTGAAAAATGAATCAATTATCAATATAGTTGTTGGTAATTTTTTCTTCATAACTGACTCTAAAAGTGTTTTCTATATGTTCATAGTTCACTCCAACATCATAAATACAGACTTTTCCTCTTACTTGTAGTATTATTTATCTATCTAGATTGTTTTGGGGTTAGTTTCAGAGTTCTGGAGATGTCTGCCTTCTCTCAAATATGATGGAACAAGACGGCTCAACAGCCGTGTCTCTGTCCAGAAATCATGACCTGGTTCCTCTAGATAATCCACAGACCTTGTTGTGTTGTGCATCTACTCATGGATGAGAGGCTCGTGCTTGCGGCAGTGCAGGATGAAAACGGTGATACCGACGGTGGGTGCAGTATCTTGAGCAAACGGGTCATGATTCCAGAAAGAGACACTGCTGCTGAGTTTCTCAATTACTGATTACAATCTAGTTCCATTATATTTGAGAGCTCACATTAAAATAATCTAGATGCATAAACAGCACCACAGGTAAGAGGAAAAATATGTATTTTTGATTTTGTGGGGGTGAACTGTCCCTTTAAAAGTGTTCTGAGTAAACTGAACCTGTGAGCCTGATGCCATGATTTTACGATGAGTTAATTGTATCCTTTCATCCTCGGTGGCCTGTGGCTGTAATTTGTTCACACTGAAACTGTGATTTAAATGTGAGGGGAGTCAGACGACAGCGCAGCCCACATGATAATTATTTTATCGATGAATGTGTTCTGTTGCAGTAAATTGTTGCTGAAGTGACTGAAGTCTTAAATCACAGCTAATCAGCACATCCGGGCTAAAGTGCTGGACCAGGGGCACTTTACCTCCATTACACCGAGCCTCCCAGGGACACAGAGTCTGATTAGAGACAATTACAGCACCTCGATGCATAATGAAGCTTTCTGATTGGCTAACAACACACTGTGTGCAATGCACAGTTGGGCTGGAGTTGCATGCAGCAAAGAGAAGAGTCTTGAGAATAATGGAAATGATTTTGTGTTGGTGTGTCTGTGCACACACTGGATATCAGTATGCATGCTGCGTGTGTGTGTGAATGAAGCATGTGGACTCCACAGGTCAAACAGATTCCTCATTAACACGTGTGTTAAAATAATAAAAGATTAAATCACTGGATTTTTTTTCAAATAATAAAATGAAATATTGAGGAAAAAGTAAAACATACAGGTGAATAAAAAACATTTTTATGTACTTAAAGCATCTCAAAATATTCTGGTTGAATTAGTCGTAGTTTTGTAGGATGAATTATTGACTACCTGCAATTTTTGAGACCACCACTGCTTTAGAAAAACGCACCTGTTTCCATGATTGCTTATAACTTTAGCGACATTATATAAGAGAGTTAAAGTCGGGAGGATTTTTTAGCAGCATTTCCTGGTGGCTGATGCTAATTTCCCACCCTGGAACTGACAGACTGTTCACTTGCTGCCTGATATCACACCCCATGATGCTGGTGCTGTGCAGGTAGTCTACAGCGGCTGCAGCGTATTGGAGCTTTTTAGTAAGTATTGTCTTGTGATCACCAAAATCATCACATAATTGTGTAAATGCACATAATCAGCAGAAAATGCCAGTGTTGAAATGCCAACATATGTAACCATAAATAAATCTCTCCAGCCTAGTTTAGTGGATTTTTAAAAAATATGCACAGTCTGCTGCCTCAGCAACAGGCCAGCTTCTCCTAACACCGACTGATTTTTCATTCATTTGCTGTAATGATTGCACAGTCTCTACTCTGAGCCTGGTGGGGATTGGGGGGTGGGGTGGGGGGGGTATCAGGCTCTAACGTTGGCTTTGATTCAA
The DNA here is from genome assembly GCA_027495735.1 of Lutjanus campechanus. Classification (NCBI taxonomy): domain Eukaryota; kingdom Metazoa; phylum Chordata; class Actinopteri; order Lutjaniformes; family Lutjanidae; genus Lutjanus; species Lutjanus campechanus. Next base: position 10,789 of record JAJHUR010138449.1, read on the forward strand.
ACATGGCCCACTTTGATTCTCCACCATGCATTTTAATGGGTTTTTCACCTGAGGCCCGATTCTTCTCCTCCCCAACTCCAGAGTGGTGCGGAATAGATTTATGGTGAAATGAATGACCCAGTGTCCGAGGCCTGAGTCAGCACAGGAGCTAATCATCTTTCATTGTCTCCTGCTTTTTTGCACGCCTTCTCCCTCCTTCTCGTCCCACCGGTTTCCTTTGCCTTGCTTGTTCTTTCTGTCTTTCACAGTCTGAATTACCATCTTTCTCTTTCTCCCTGCATGCATCCCTCTTTCTCTGTTACTTTCTTCATCAACTTCTTCTTCCTTGTTTCGGGTCCAACTGTAAGTAACTCCAGGTATTACCGAGAAGCTGCGTTTAAAACACACTAAACTGCAAGCAGCCAGGTTAATGATGTGTTTTTGCAGAAACCTGATATCTTAAACCTCATGTATATAATTGGGGGTAGAGGATTAGTGAAACCTGATTTCCCCAGTTAGATTTGTCCCGGAGAAAGATGATCTTTCAGGTTTCTAATTGAGTGTGCATGACAAAAACAGTGCACACAAAGAATTAGTTTGATGAGTTTGATGAAAGGACATATAATTGAACATAATTAGATTAGAACAACTGATTAACCTGCAGGTTGTTTTCTTGCATAATCTATTAATTGTTTAATCAATATCATGTCAAAGATTAGTGAAAAATGCCCATCATAATTTACTAAAACCTTTTAATTACGGCACATTCAAATTCCTTAAGTGCTTTAATTTTTAATATAACATTTTTGTACATCATTATGGGTGACATTACACAAATATAAACTAACAGTGAGATTTTTCCCTCGTAGATGGCGAGGATGGTTTCTTCTTCTTGAGGTTTATTGGCAGGTTTTGTTTCTAGTTTATGACCTCTGCTTCTTACACTGTGCGCATTAATGCAACCTGTACCACCAGTCTCTGACAAAACCGCACTTTGTGTCGTCTAGTTTATTTTCTCCAAACTAATTGGTGGAAACACGCCTAGTTTGCATTTCCTTTTTTTTGTTCTGCAATTTTTGCTTGAAAACTGATGCAGAACAATGAAAAGAGCAGTATGTAGGACTTAGTGGCATCTAGTGGTGAGCTTGCAGATTGCAAACACCTCCACTCCTTCCCAACATGTAGGAGAACCTGTGGTGTCAACGAAACTCATGCAAAACACAAACAGCCGTATCTAGAGCCCCATTAACCTTACACGCTTTAAATTTAGATTTCAAAATAGTTGATTATTTCTCTATCAATCTACTGCTCAAACCACTCATTTCAGGCCGGAGTGATGCATCATTGTGTTGAAAATCAAAGTGTGGCAGAAACTGGCACCAAGTGTCCTCTATAAGTCTGAATAAGTCAATTTTTACATTATTTATAAAAATCAGGGAAATTCTTGCTGAAGGAAAAACTGTGTCCTCAGGAAGTGGCGTCTTATGTCACCAATAAACTTAAAATAGTGAAGCTACAGTTTCAAAATAAGACTGGGGGTATCAAAAATATCACCTCCATCTCTTTATGCCAGTTTAAAAAGTGCACAAAACCCCAAAAGACTCACAGTAAAACGTCTGTCTTACTTACTTGCTTCTGTCCAACTTTCGTTTTCACACATTCTGACCCTAAAGACAAAGCGAGAAAAGAAAGACTTCTCTGTGACCTGCTGAAGATCTAGTTCCAGCATTGGTGACGTGATGAGGCTTGATTACAAGCTTCCTAACGGTCCCTTGCTGCACGCTACAGTAGCTCTGATGTAGTCTGGGTAATTGCAGCGGGGTGGACAACGTCTCATTAGGGAATTAACAAATGAACTGGATTCCATCTGGGAGGCAGGAGGTGAAACGAGGTCTCGGTTGTGTTTTTACTTCAGTCCTGGCAGGCTGAGTAGATCCATGCCTGTTTCCTGAGGCCTGTAAGTGATCCAGGACTGACTGGTGAGATATGCTGGAGGCGTTGACTTACGTTTACCTCTGTTTCTGTATTTGGGTTGCTTTTTTGTGCAGTTTTTGAGGAATTCTTTGAAATATCAGGATCTTCAGAAGCCCTAGAAAGCATAAAAAAGCCTTAAATTTATTTAAAAGCCTTAATATTTTTTCTTACTGCACTGTAAACCTGAAAAAGTTATCAGAACTAAAAAAAATTGAGTCAGTTTTACAGTGTGACACAGGCAGTAGAGCTGTCAGGTGAATTTTCACACACATAAACTAAAAGTGATTGTTGGTTGTGCTGCAGGAGTTCACTCCGCACCATCAGATCTGTAGCTCCTCGTCTCATAATGGGCATGTATACATTTTAAGTAAAACTTAAATCAGTGTTTGTGCAACTTTTTTAAAGAGAAAAAGCACTTTAAGGAAACTAAACTAGAAAACTAGATTCTTGCAGCCTTTATCATCTATAAATGAAACTGCAAATTCCTTCATACCCACAGAAAATCAATGAATATTGACATTTTGATTATTTTTCAAGATATTCATATCAACTTTGAGTGTATGTTTTGATCATGATTATTTAATATTTGCTCATTTCAAGGACAACCACATCTGACTATGAAAGACAATATGACGACAGCATCATTTCCTTTAAAATATTAACATATGTTTGATTTACATGAGTGTTTGTGTCGATGAAACACCAGACTATGTTGAAAATCAACCATTTTTAAAGGAGTACATAATCAAGCATATTTCTAACCTTGAAAGAGGTATAATTAAGCATTTTCCAAACTTTCAAGACTTTGTATCAACCCTGTTAATTAAACCAACTTCAGTGAATTAAATCAATAATGAATAATTCTTTCTCCTTTTTGTTTTCTATCAAACTCTTGAAGGTGTGATTGTGAAACAGCTATTAAAGTGCCCTCTTTGTGGTATTAAAAAGGTCTTTAAATGTCTTTAATTAACTCGGTGAACCTGCAGAAATGTTGAATAGGTCTTTTTTTTCCCCTCTTTTTGTCACACAACTAAGTCTTGACTGGTAGCACAACTGGAATCAGATACTACTGACCAAGAGAAATTTAAACTGTCGATTTAACTTCTCATTTTTTTCTATTTATCTGTAAATCAACAAAGGAACATTACAGATCCGCCCAAAGGTCATTACCTCTCCCACTTGTGACTTGTGTCCACTCAGCGTTCGGGGTTATACTGAGAGTGCCCCAGTCTGGTTTGATTCTGAAAGAAATTATCCCTCGTTTTAAGTGATGTGGTTGAAGTTAGGATCCCGCTCTCGCTGACTTTGCTTCTACTTAACAAAAAAAAAACACTTTAGGTTTGTTTTTGCAGCAGAGAGACATTCTGTCCACTGCTTCAGGAGTCTGCAAACTTTACTCTCAAAAGAGCCCTTTGACCAAAAACTCTATGTCTGGAGCTGCAACTATTAAAGTCTTTATTTTTGCTCTATTTATCAAAATTTAGAGGAAAAGGCACCAAGCTGTAAATGCAGACTATGATTCCACATTTTAGTTTACAGAATGTTTAAAGTTTTACTATTCAGTGTTTAGGCTACACGTTTTTAAAGTTCAAGAACGTAGAAATCACTTTAGGCCTACAAAAATGATAAATGAAAATGCTAATAAGATAACCATTGTTGTCATATAATTTTTTCATCATAACAACAGGGAGGCAGGCAGCCTTGTAGCAACTGCCACATTCCTGATCTTGACAGCCATGGACCAACTCTGTTCTAGAAACTGTCTTGACAAAGTGGTCCGTGGCCTAAATGCATGGGGCTAGCCTTTAGATTCTCCGGGCGTGGGATGCAGCTTAAAAATTCAGTTTTAAGGGTATTTGAGGGGATTTATTAGCAGAATATGGCAGAAATTGAATATAACATTCATAAGCTTTCATTAGTGCATAATCTCCTGATAATGAGAATTGTTGTGTTTTCGTCACCTCAGAATGAGCTGTTTATACCCACAGAGGGTGCAGTTTCTGTTCCATGGAGTCTGCCATGTTGCACCACCATGTTTCTGCAGTAGCCCAAACACTGGCTCTCGATATGACCTTTGGCCTTCTGCACAAGTTTCATGGCCAACGTACATGCTCGCATCTCCTACATGCTTAGAATAGCAGGGAGAGACATGGGTTTTGCAATCTGCAAGTTCACCACTAGATGCCAGTAAATCCCACACACTCATCTTTTAAAAAGAAGGTGCATTGTGACAAACTTTAATCTTTCGTTGAGGGTGTGTACGGGGGCGATTACAGGGTTTTGACCAACTTTATTCCTCCACAACTGCACAAGCTTTCTCTGTATGTACATGTGTGCTATGCTGGGGTGAAAAAGGAAGAAAACGTTTGATGTAAACAGCTTTTTTTGTACTTTTTTCAATAATAAATTATCAATAAGGAACACTGGGAAACCACTTGTTTGTTTCCTCAACAACTCCACCAATTTAATGCACTCAGTACAAAGATACTGCAGCTAAATATACGCTTTAAAGAGGTAATATAATTTAAGCTAAATCTCATCCTCAGGCAGTGAATTTTTTAAAATTTGAACAGAGTTCAAAGATATTCAGTTCACAACAGAGAAAATCATTAAAATGGAAGAGCAGAAACTAGTGAATGTTAATAGCTACTGATTCAAATTCCATTGATTGACAAATCAATTCATCCACCAATCATTTCAGCTCTAATAGTACTTCTTCTTGAGTAAAAATTACACCTGTACACTAAATTTGCTTACAATAGTTACCATCAGCTAGAATACAATGTCAAATAGTGTGACCTTTAGGTTATTTCTAGACATTTTCAACCAGAGCTGCTGGTCTTCTTGTTTTTCCACTATTTGATCAATTCTGACCAAACATCATCAATCATTCACCACTCACATAAATCTTTGATGCTGGGGTGCCCATCTCTGCACACCATAGTTTTAGAAAGCCAACGACCAACCCAGACCACAATTAAATCTATAAAGCAATCTTTTTTCCACCAGTGAGCCTGTGATCCTCTCACGTACAGTTTTGATGCTATTGGTTATTGCTTGTTTATTCGACAGCCGCTTCTAACAAGCACCGCTGAGAAACATTGTGCAAAATTCATCACAAAAGTTTAGAGGTTACGGGCAAACTGCAAATCAGATATGAATTGTGCATGTCTTGTTACAGGGTGAGTGTCAGTTAGAAAGGAAGATGTGCTTGTAGCATCCAGGATTGTATTGGAAAGGTGTTAACCCTGTCAGTAGCTGTATAGTTGAGTTATTGAGCGATTTGGTCAGAATCCTTCAAATTAATGAGACAAAGATAAAAAAAAAAATACAAGAGTTCAGGTTAAATGGTCTGCCACACCAGACTCCAGAGAGAAAACAACCGATTTAAGAGCAACAATAACACCTTACTGTGCCTCACTGCAAAGCCAAAGAGGAACAACACTTTACATTATTGCCAGTCATGACTTCGGCAATAAAACAACTGACTTAAGAGCAACAACATCAAACTGCAAGACCAGACTCCAGAGAGAAAACAACTGATTTTAAAGCAACAACACAGTACTTTATGTCCAGACACCAGGGAGAGCAACAACACCTTACTGTGCCTTACTGCAAGACCAGACTTCATAGAGAAAACAACAGATTTAAGAGCAATTGCACATTATAGCCACTCCAGACTCCAGAGATAAAACAACTGATATAAGAGCAACAACACCTTACTTACCTTTACAACATCTCGCTGCAAACCCAGACTCTAGAGACTGATTTAAGAGCTTCACTCCAAGACCAGACTCCATAGAGGAAACACCTGATTTAAGAGGAACAACACCTTACTGAAAGACCAGACTTCAGTGGGAAAACAGTTGGTTTGAAAGCAACAACACCTTACTTTAAATTCAGACTCTAGAAAGAAAACAACTGTTTTAAGAGCAACAACATCTTACTTAACTTCACTTCAAGTCCAGACTCCAAAGAGGAAACAGAGAGCAATGCTCACCCAGATAGCAGCCTTTCTCTTTTTAAAACCCATGTTTAATGCACAAATTGAAGGAACTGGCAGGATTTCATTTTATTGTGATTGTACTTTATGTGATTACATGTGACAAATAAACTTGATTGACTGGCTGACCTCACTGCAAGTCCAAAGAGAAAGCAAGAGCTAAAAGAGAAACACCACCACTCCAGAGGGCGGTATAAGTATAAGTGACAGCGAAAAAGGATAAAGGAGAGGAGACATCTGTACTATTTACAGATTGATTATTCATTTACGTTTGCACTCAGTCACAGAGTCCCTTAAGTACAAAGAGAGAAAACGTCTAAATTCAGCGAGAGCGTGACAGCACAGCAGGATTACAGCCAATCATCACGTCTTTCCTCTGGTTTTCTTCACTCCATTGGCTAGAAAACTGGTGCCCTGGTTTCTGAGCAGAGGGCTGACACTAATTAATCAGTGCCATTGATTAGAGTGATTGTCCTGACACTGGAGGGTTGCAGGTTTGACCCCAGCAGCGGTGAAGAGCTCTTATCAACGGCAACATTTCATCTCCAGACACAACCTCCAAGGATGAAGATAAGAGCCAAACAAGAGCTAATTTATTATGTAATACGATCAGAAATGCTTTTTCCTTGTTTTATGATTTTTTTAGTGTTCGTCTCTTCTGCGTCTACCCTCTAAAAGTTACCGCCGGGACTGGATCCGAATTATGACACGTTACCGTATCACATTATTTATGTCCCCGCAGGAAATTCAGTTTGCAAGCTTATAGAACAGCTGAACATAATCAGCGGCGAGCAGCACATTACCTTCACCACTTAATAGGATTCTAATTGAAATTAACTGCAGAATGAGATGCGTTAACAGGATTTTAATCAAATGTTTTTGAGTGAGTTCTGGCGCCCGTTCCCCGCAGGCGATGAAAGCATGTTTTCTTCATGCTCTTAAGCTGCTAAAGCAAGAACATTTAATATGTCATAGTAAAGCAAATCAAATATATTAGCGTGCGAGGGGGGTTTCTGCTGCTAAACTGACCTGAATTTGTCAATTTTTCATGTTTAAACTTCCTGCTTAAATTATGCAGGATTTGCATCAAAAAGTTAGTTTGACTGTTGAGTTTCAGTCATCAAATACCAACGTTTTGGGTTGTTAAAGCATCCCAAACACAGCAAAATAACGACAAAATAGGACAAAATAAGAAGTATGCCGATTCAGCACCACCATTGTACGCCTTTAAAGACGAGGAACTGATGAAACGCTGCAACTTTTGGTGTTTTAGGTCATTTTGGACAAACGAGCATGAAAACAATGACATGTTGGAGATGAGATGATCACACCAGCAGCAACATTTAGAGTTAACATGTTGAGAAAAGAAGACAATAAAACACAAACTCTGACCAGTGGTGGAAGTATGTGACAAAATCAATAGAGCAGCAGCGATTAATTGATTATCATTTGACTCTTTTATAAATCGCCAACTGTTTGATAACTGATTAATCATTTTGAGTCATTCTTTTAAAGAAAAAATGTCCAAATTCTCTTATTTAAGCTTCTGAAAAGTGAATATTTTCTGGTTTCTTTACTCCTTTATGACAGTAAACTGAAAATCTTTGGGTTGTGGACAAAACAGGACATTTGAGGACGTCATCCTGATGAAATGCTGCAAATTTTGGGGCTTGTGGAATCATTTCGGGTCATTTTGGATAAAACTGCAGCATGTGCAGTGGTCAAATTGAGAAAAAGGGACATTTTGGAGACAGGATTTTCACACTTGCAGCAACATTTAGTGCTAATATGTTCAGAAAAGAATGAAATTAAACAGTGTCACAAACACTGTCTGACTGGTGGTAGAAATAAGTGAAAAAATCAATATTTCATCTGTGTTTCAGCTGGTAGAAGAGAAAATAAGAGGAAACATTAGAGACGAGCAAATCAAACATGTTAGCCTCTAGGGATCCTCAATTTCCATGTTTGAATCAATACTTAAAGGAGGAATACGCAGGATTTGTCAGTTGCTGTTTGTAAACGCACCAAAAGATCTTTAATTGTTGAGTCTCAGTCATCAAATACAGATGCTTTGGGTTGTTAAAGTGTCCTGAACACAACAAAATAATGACAAAATAAGGAAATACAGGCAGAGGGCAGCGTCACACGCTCTCTAGTGCTTCTAAGTGCTGATCGATTATTGATTGTGTGTCTATACATTGTTTTTTTTCCAGGAAAATCCTGCATATTATTCATTTAAAGATGAGAAACTGATGAAATGCTGCAACTTTTGGTGCTTTTGAAATAATTTTAGGTTGTTTTGGATAAACGTGCATGAAAAAATTTTGACACAGAAGGCAGTTAAACACAACGTATTTTGATAATCGATTGATCATTTTGAGTCGTCTTTTTAAGGAAAAACTGTCAAAATCATCTGATTTCAGCTTTTTGGAGACAAGACTTTCACACTTTCAGCAACATTTGGAGTTAAAATGCTGAGAAAGGAAGGGAATGAAACACGATCTCTGTCTGTCTGGAGGTAGGAGTGGGTGGCCGAATAAACTATTAAATTAACCACAAACTATTTTGATAATCTATTTCTCATTTTGAGTCATTTTTAAAGAAAATGTGTCAAAATTCTCTCATTTTAGCTTCTTAGATTGAATATTTTCTGGTTTCTTGTCTCCTCTGTGACAGTAAATTGAACATCATTGGGTTGAGGACAAAATAAGACCTTTAAGGACATCACCTTAGACTTTGAGACACAGATCAACATTTCTGATATTTTATGGAACAAACGACACAGAAAATGATCGACAAATTAATCGATAATGAAAATAATTCTTCATTCAGCCCTAAAAATCAATATTTCATTTCTGTGTCAGCTGTTAAAGGAGAAAATAGCAGGAAAAATGAGCTTTAGAGGTTTAATTGTTTCTTTCTCCTGGCCATTACATCTCCAGTGACATATGCCAAAGAGGATAAAACAGCTTCTTACCTAAACACGCGTTAACGAAGCCGTACCAAACGCACCCAGCGCGTCCGATGAGCCAGCGCCCCTGGGTGCTGGCCGCGAAGCTGAACGGGGTGCCCAGCACGCTGACCAGCAGGTCGCTGGCGGAGATGCTCACCAGTAGGAGGTTCATGGGCGTGCGCAGAGCCCGGTACCGGCAGAACAGCGCCAGCACCAGGAAGTTACTGAGGAAGCCGAAGGTGCCGATGAAGCCGAGGCACACCGCCACCACCAGGTGCCCCCGCGGGCTCAGGGTCTGAGGAGGGAGAGAACCGGACACCTCCTCGTACGCACCGGTCGCTGAAGCCGCCGTGCCTCCAGCTGTTCCTACCCCGGGACAGTGCGCACAGCTCAGGCTCACGTTGCACACGATCATACCGGGCTGAGTGGCTGAGAAGTTTGGACCGGCCCGAAGTTTGCACCGACCATCCGGTCTCGGTGCCGCTCGCTCGGTCAACCCATCTGGAGGAGCGGGGGGGCGCGGGGGAGCCCTCTGGTGTAGCGTGCGCGCATGTGGCAGCTTTTCCTTGTAGAGAGGAGAGATTTGTAAACGCTCGGCTGTCAGTCCAACAGAGCTACCTGGAGAATGAGTGAGGATTCAGAGTGCAGGAGCATGTGTCATGTTAGATCCGCCCCTCCGCCGTGCGCTTCGGGTCCAGAGAGGTGCGCTCCTTTTCAGCGCTAAGTGCGCCGGAGCTTTTATCACCCACTGCGCCTTTTAACGCGCCGGGGGGACACAAACCCTCAACATGAGGCGGTGTGTGTGGAAGTGTGTGTGTCTGGGAGCAAGCATGTGTGTAACAGTCTCAAACCACCTTCAAAGAAAGCATTGCGTAACAATGTTTTTGGAGATAAAACACGCTGCAAATGAAGAGAAACTGATTCAGAAGCTCTGACAGGTGCATGTAGGGGAGGCTGGGGACGGTTGCAACACTTTTAACATTTCTTTCACTTAGTCAGAGACTATTTGGAGTAGACCAACCAAGTTTTTATATATCACACTGATCTGTAATTACCCATACCATTCAGAGATGCCTGTCATTATTTTCCACCTGTTGTGATGAGACCACACTTAAGAACCCTCCTGATTTTCCCAGGAGACTCCTGTTTTTCATTGCACTCCCACTATTTCCTCCTGAGACCACAATCTTCAACATTTCTTCCAATTTATGACATTTTTTTCCCCCTTTTCATTATCACAACCTGGTTCTGTCTCTGTGCAGCCTATATAAGCCCTACAACTCCAAACGTCTACTGTTTATCCCTAACAATACAGCTACACAAAACCAGACTAAGAAGACTTTCTTACAAAACAAATACTAATGAGTATTTATTCATGCCAGAGATTTATGCAAGTTCACACCAGAGGGGCAAATTATCCTGCTGAGAATTAAAATTACAATTATTTAACATAAAATGCCGTTGCAGTGTATTTTCGATCTTGAAACTCTTTTTTTTTTTTGTTTTGTTGTTTTAAATCCTTCCTATTTTTGAGGTCTCGAGGTTAGTATGTAGGAGTATGCAGCAGAGGAGTTTAAATATTTAGAAACCTTTGTTTATTGCACTTTAAGTTTTACAGCCAACACAAAATACTTTCTTTTTTTTTTAAATAAAAAAAACAAGGCAGCACATGCATCTAATCAGGAAACTGGATTTGTACGATATAAGCAAGAACATTTTAGAGACTGTTTGCAAAAGTCTTGTTTAAAGTCTTAAAGGTTTAATGCAGACTGTCCAGAATCAAAAGCACAGCCAGTAAAATTCTTGGCAAGGAGCTGAAACATACTGTATATAAAACACACATGAAACAAAAAGCCTGACAAATTGTGTTGATCATGTTCACCCCCCTTTTTAAAGATGCTGAGAATACACACACGTCTATACGTCAAGATAAACAAAAATAAGTAAATATAACTCTGCTGAATTTGTAAATGTCATACAGGCTGTAAAACAACGTTATTGTTGTCTGCACTCTGCATGTTCGGTTATTATTGTGTGTATTTTAATTTATTGTGATTTGTTTTTAACCAACCTGTGAAGCCGAAGGCAAACTTCTACATTTGTGGACAAAAGTTAACTAGAGGAGTGCACTCTCAAGGCTTAAAGCCCGGAGGGGACAATAAATGTGTGTGTGTGTGCGTGATCAATTGGCCTGGAGCTTGTATGGTAATCTTGTACACTACTGGACAGATCAGCCTAATTTTTTGTTTGCTGACGGAAAACCTTTTCTTTTATGGCTCCACAGGCCCACAGGCGTTATGTTTTTGGGTCATGCCATTCTTGCGAACGTGATAACTCAAGAACGTCTTGAGGGAGTTTCCTCAAACTTGGCACAAATGACCACTTGGACTCGAGGATGAACTGATTGGAACAATTTGCAATGCAATAAACTTCTACTAAACGTATTTATTGTACAAAATTGCAACAGTGACTCATTTATGTTGAAAAATACTGTTGTGTGGTCTGTTTTGATATAATACTGCTTTGGGGATGGTCACAATACTCCCACTCTAAGACAGAACATGACAGAACATCATGTGCCACACCAACCTTGACACATGCTAACCATGTCACTTAGAAGTCAACGTGCATGTAGCATGTTGCTGATTGGAGAAAGAAGGCTTGTTGCAACCGTTCCCTGTTGCAACCATACCCGGTCTACCCTACAACTCAAGACTGCAGTTAAAACCTTCATGTTCGACCACTAAACACCACCGCTGCGCAACTGTATGTGGACTTAATGAAAAGAAATCACAGATTCCTCACGTCTAGAGTGGAGCAGAGAATCCATACGGCTCCTGTCAGGAGAGCTGTGTGTTACATAGCCTGAGGGACGAGGACGGATTTCTTCTGGGCTCATTTGAAGCACCATGTGTAAGTCGATCATTATCTCAAACCAAGTAAATCATGACGACAGATAGATATGTGATAGATAGTGATTTATCGGCTGATTGGGTCACGGCTCCGTGTCAGGGGTCAGGAAATGTAATTAACTCTCAGAAGCATGACAATCAATATCAATGGTATTGGCTCTGCTGCCTTTTCGCTCTGAAATTACTCCTGTTGCTCCTGCTGCTCTTTCTTATCGCACAGCACATGTTGCTCTCGCTTCTGCTCCTTATTCCACTCGCTGCTCCATCGACACTTGTTGCACGTCTTTCCCCCTTTGCGGCTTTGACAGGAACACACAGGTACTCGAACATTTCAGAGGGAATTATTGGCTATTCTGTAGCTTTAAATTGACAGAGAAGGGAAGCAGCTGTTGCGTATAGATTAGAGACTTCCTTCGAAATTTAAGGTTGGAGCAAGTCCTCACCTAAATGATAAATTAGGTACTTTATCAGTGCCTGTGAAAACAATGTGTATGACCCTAACGAATGTGATTCATATTAAAGAAAAGCAATAGTCTGAGTTAAATAAGTAGCTGAACCTGGTCAACTATCCACCAACCACGTCTCTGTCCATTCTTTTCATTCGGGTACAATATAATACTACTTTCTGCTTTAGAATAAATAAACACAGCGAGTCACATCGGATCCAACTTTGCTTCATGAATGTACAGATGCACAGAGAGGGGAGGAGGAAAGAGAAAAGCGACTGGAGGGAAATAACAGAAACAGAGACTGCTGAGTGCGCTGCTCAGTCGGAGGCCGACCTGAACTCCAACACACCCCCTCAGCGCTGCACGACGTAGATATTCGTGTGTTCCTGTGTGGACACACCAACAATGACCTTCGTAAAGTACCAAAAAGCAGACTGTTTTTAGTAAATTATAGATAAAACACCAAAATTTCGGCATCCTGTGCCACTGGAGCGATGTTTTTCTGAGTGGACTGTGCATGAAGATGCGTGCTATCAAACATATGAGTGATGTTATATTGAAATTTATTTAATTGGATAAACCCCTTGAGATGTCTCATCTCGTTTTCGAGGGGGTCCAAACATATAAAAGTACATGGAATCAACATACAAACATAGACACGACAAAACAAAAAACAATTCAACAATAATGGCAAAAAATTAATTAATTAATTAATTAATAAAAATAAAAATAAATAAATAAATCAAATAAA
>JAJHUR010138449.1:24316-45550 GCA_027495735.1 Lutjanus campechanus
ACAATTCAACAATAATGGCAAAAAATTAATTAATTAATTAATTAATAAAAATAAAAATAAATAAATAAATCAAATAAATAAAAAAACAAACAAACAAACAAACAAACAAACAAAAAACAGGACAGACCACAGTTAATATCACAACGACATCAGAACAATACAACCATACGAAGGCCACAATGGCCAACACTGATACTGAGAGAACAGCAGCTAATAAAGGCAACCAATTTACCAAAAGAAAAATCCATGCAACTTTAATGAAAACAAGAACAGGCCAAATTAAGGTGAGAAGACAGAGCACGCTTAAAGAGAACAAATGAAGAAATGGATCTGATATTAGCCGGTAAGTTATTCCAATCTGCTGGTGCTTTAAACATAAAAGATCTTCTGCCGAAAGATTTATTGACATTGGGAACAGAAAAATAGAGATGGGCAGAATGTCTAATATGATAAATTGATGTATATGGTATAAGTAACTGCTGTAGATAAGATGGATAATTACAGTAAATACATTTGTATATTAGTAGCAACCAGTGCATATGTCTTCTCACATTCAGAGATGGCCAGTTGAGTCTATTGTACATCGTGCAGTGATGGGTGTAATAAGGGTAACCAAGGATAAATCTACAGAGTCTATTGTAGGCTGTGTTAAGTGAAGCAAGGTCAGATTTATGAGCATTTTGGTATACAACATCACAATAATCTATGATTGGAAGTATAAGTTGAGAGGCCAATCTCTTACGTACACTAAATGAAAAACATTTACGAGAGCGATATAATGTATTAATACCAAAGTTAACTTTGCGTAACAAATGATTTAAGTGAGTTTTAAAAGTGAGTTCCGAATCCAGCCACACACCAAGATATTTAAAACTGTCAACTTTCTGCAATGCTGACCCGTCATTACAATTTATAGCACATGAACCATGTTTGGATTTCAGTTTTTGTTTGGTACCAAATATCATGATGTAGGATTTTGATTTGTTAAGCAGGAGTTTGTTACAAGCTAGCCATTCCTGAACAGAGGTAAAATCAGACTGAAGAGAAGATTGAATTTGTGATATGTCAGGGTGAGATGTATATATGACGGTGTCATCAGCATAAAGTTGAACACAACATTTAGCCAGACTTGATGGGAGATTATTTACATATATTGAGAATAGGAGTGGTCCGAGTGTTGACCCCTGAGGGACACCACATTGCTGAATAAGGAAATCAGATTGAGATCCATTCAGGACAACACACTGTTTTCTGTTGGGAAGGTAAGAGCTAAACCACTTGACTGCATTAAGAGAAAGACCAATGTTATAAAGTTTGTCTAAAAGCAAATAACGATCAACAAAATCGAATGCTTTAGTTAAATCAATGAATATTGCACCCGTGAGTTTACCGTGTTCTGCGGCAGCAAACACATCATTAGTAAACTTTAGGAGAGCAGTTGTTGTTGAATAATTGGACCTGAAGCCAGACTGGAATGGTGATAATATATTGTTAATAGTGAGATAATGGGAACGTTGATTATAAATTAACTTTTCAAGTACTTTAGCGATGGAACATATGATTGAAATTGGTCTATAATTATTGGTGTCAAGTACATCGCCTCCTTTATGGAGTGGGGTGATGCGGGCGCATTTCCAAATAAGTGGTAACTCACAGGTGGACAGTGAAAGGTTAAATAAATCAGCAAGAGGGTATATTAGAACATGGGAAGCTAACTTGATGAACCTGTTCTCTAGACCATCAAGTCCTGAACCACTATTCTGCTGATCGACAGATTGTGACGATAACTGCAGTAATGCACCTGTAAAGCTGCACTGGTGGAGCACCGGAGAGCAGTGGTTCCAACCAGAGGTCACAGGCGGCGTGCAAGGCTTTGTCTACCCTGATGGTACGTGTCCGTTCTGGTTGGTTCTGGTCATAGTGGTGTTTCACACTTGACACTCTGACATTTCAGAGCAGAGAAAACTGCTAATTTTTTCAAGATTTTGACACCTAATTTTATATACTTAACAATTTTTTAATAATTCAAAATCATCTGGGTGGTTAATAACAGCGTCTATGTGAACTTTACCTGCCAAGGCTGAAATTCTGCACCGTATCGGGGAGCAGCTAATCAAACCCGCCTGAATTCTGACAGAGCTGACAAAATAGCTGGAGATTGTCAAAACCAGCCGCACAAGAAGCTAAGGAATGTTCTCTTTGCCAAATGTCAGACGAGTCTATGCTCATGATTTATGTGCAATATATTGACAGTTATTGACTTGAAACAGGACATTCTTGTGTCTACAATTCTTGCAACAACAACAACAACAGGCCAAGATATTTTTATGACTGTGGTATATCTCATCCAACAATCTGCTTTATGAGAATTTTGTTGCACATTGCATTGAGGCAGCTGCAGCGATGATGGGCAAAAACACGGGACTCAACAGACGATTGAAGGAAAAAGCCCCGGAGTGCACAATTTTCCGCTGCATGCTACATAGCCAAACTTTCAGAAGTCATCAAATTGTAAACTTCATACTTCATTAAGGCTCTAACAAGAGACTGTTTGCCCAGGGTGAAGCACATCAAACACTGCTGTTACACACAGACATACGGTGGTTATCGATTTATGGACCTGCAGGAAAAAACATAAAAGAATTCTTTCAAAACAACAATCATATGTTTATCACAGTCATATACAGCTGAATGATGTGCTTTGGGTCAAAACAGCAAGTCTGGAAGACACATTCACTCTCTACAATGAGACGAACAAGCAGATGCAGGTTTCTGAATCAAACGTCATGCAGTACAAAGATGCTCCGGATGGATTTGTGTGTACAAAACACTTTCCTCTGCTTTGGAAGCAGTCTGCTGGCCTGGCTTTTCTTAGATACAAGTAGAGAGGGCTTCAAGGAAAAACGGCCGGAAACCACTGCTGTTAAGGGAACTTTATCTCATTTTGTCCACTGGAAGATCACCCCAGAGAGCAACTTATCATGTTTTCTCCACTGGTGGAGCATCAGAAAAGGCAGATTATTATGTTTTCTCCAAATTTTTATCGCTAGAGGAGCATTGTCAAGGGCATTTTATTGTTTTTCCACTCGAAAAATCACATTTTTGTCTGCTGAAAGAGCACTGTACATGCCACTTTATCATGTTTCTCCACTGAAGGGTGCTCTAGACAGTACTTCATCATGTTTTCTCCACGGATAGGGCACTGCAGAGAGCACTTTTTTCTCATTTTCTCCACCGGAGTAGCACCCTAAATGGCACTTTTTCATGTCATTACTATTTTCTCCACTGGTGGAACAGCCTAGATGGCACTTAATTCTGTTTTCACCACTGGAGGAGCCTCTTAGAGGACACTTTATGACTTTGTCATGTTTTCTCCAATGGAGGAGGAGCCCCCTAAAGGTCACTTTATCACATTATAACCACTGGAAGGGCACGTTAGGGAGCACTTTATCATATTATCATGTTTTGTCCAAAAGGAAGGGCACCTTAGAGGGCACATCACCACATTTTCTTCACTGGTGAAGCACCACAGAAAGCACTTTATTACGTATTCTCCATTGGAGGGGCACCATAGAGGACCTTTTTCCCTTCCTGTCATGTTTTATCTAATAGGGGCACTTTTGTTTGTCATCTTTTATGAACATAGGAGCAGCCATGGTTGGATGATTGTCCCCACACCAGTCCATCAGTGCTCCACACCCTTAATCTCTACTTCACAACGAACATTGTACATAAATTACATTATTCACATGTCCACTAGTAGCCACTCGTCAGGAGTGCATCAACATAATGTACGTCTTTGAAACATTCAAACAAAGGACCAATGATGTAATTTTCCTGGCGGGAGCCGATGAAATGATAGACCATACATACTTATTATGCCGGTAATGCGCTGAAATGCATGCACACACACATATTCACACACACATGTTGCTCCCCCGCGCTCTCATGTCTCTGTGTCTTTTTCCTTTGATTTCAAACGTAACCTTGCCAACTGATGCACTCTTGCACCTCCAGTGAGAGATGAATTATTAATTAAACAAAATGAGCTAATTTAATGAAATTTGCTTCATAAATGATGTAGCAGTGTTCATAAAAACTTAAGTACAGGATTCAGTCCCTGCACTTTTGTCTCTCAAAGGACTAATATCCCCGTCATTAAAAAATATGTCATTTTAATCTGTGCATTATATATACAGCTGAACAGTCAGGGTTATACAATATCATCACTTTATGCTCTGATAATATTGTTTTGTCTACATATACTACTTATATCACATCATGTGGACTCAGTTTAACAAACAATAGATGCATGAATTCAAAACTCAACAAATAATTCCACTAATTTTTTTACGTAATTCAACAAGGTTGGTTGTTCTTATCTTCCTGTTCTTATCTTGAAAATCTTCCACTCATAAGTTTAATTTTGTTTTATGTTTATGAACTTATGTGGAATCTTTTTTCCCTGCTAGAGGAGCAAAATCAGTCCCTGAGGGAGAAAACATTAAAAGAGTGTTTTATTAGAATTATGAAATGATTACTCACAGTGCTCCACACTGTAAGTTGAGTGATCACAGGACAGAGAAAGTGGGAAATCATTTAGTTTGCTGGCAAAAGGCTTGTGTCTGTCTCTCTCTCTCTCTGTGTGTGTGTGTGTGTGTGTGTGTGTGTGTGTGTGTGTGTGAGAGGAAACCTGTGAGGTTTGTTGACATTCAGAGAAAATCATCAAAGCTTCAACTTGCAAGTCGGAATCAAAGGAATCACGGTGTGACAACAAACCTCATTTTCACCTCCAAAACTGACTTTTTATCTCCTTTCACAAAGCTAAACGCAGACGATTCACAAATAAATTGAATCTCAAGAAATGTGTGGATTTATGGACACACACACATACGGCGTGCAAACTTTAGGAAAACATTATAAAGGTGGTGCTAAATATATGAAACTGATGCACTTAGTTACGGGCTGGTTAAACGAAAATTGCATCAGTTTGCGTACTGAAGACAACTTGATGCATGTTGTTGCATGTGCGTGATGCCACGTTTCATGTGGTCAAAGGCAAATGAAGCGTAAATGGAATCAGGCTCAGGCATATCAAGTAATGAAAAACACATAATCACTATCAGATTACATTAAAGGGACAGTTCACCCCATAATCAAAAATGCATATTTTCCCCTAAACCGATATTTATCCTCCTAGATTTTTTTGGTGTGAGTTACAGATATTTGGAGATTTTCTCTCTAATATAAAGGGACCAAATGACCCTTTCTCTTTGCAAAAATCAGGATCTGGTTACTCAAGACAACCCACACACCTTGTTGTAAGAAGTTTCATATAAGAGCTACTTTCTTTTTAGTAAAAAGAAAGTAGTTCCCATAGAATCTAAAGTAGCTCTACTACAGAAAGAAAGTAGTTCCTATATGAAACTGCTCACAACAAGGTGTCTGAATTATCTTGAGTAACTGGGTCGTGGTTTCTGTAAAGACTCATTGGTTTGGAATTTTTCAAATGTATTTTTTGGTGCTCTGTGCACCACAAGGCAACTGATATCCTCAAAACTCTGCACCTCACACCAAAACAATCTGATAAACTGATGATTTGTTGCCTACAGTAGTGGACTGATTGAATTGCTGTTTGAAAAGTTAATTAACCCACAAACTGACTGATTAAGCATCTTAATGGCTAACTGGCTTACTGATTTATTGATTGGCTGGGTGCTTGACTGCTCATTTAACCCACTCATTGGTTGGCTGATTTGCAGTTCTGCAGTAAAGACCATCTAAACTGAGACCAGGTCATGACTAAGACCAGAGTGTATCGAGACGGTCTCATTCCCAACGTCACATACCAATGATTTGTCACTGCGCCTCGATGAATCATACAGACACAGACAGCACCCGTTAGCAGCTGAAAGTGAAACCAGGCTTTTTAAGTGACTTCAATATAAACCCATCTGCAGCTGTGTAAGACACCTCGGGCTGTTGATGTAGTATTAAGAGGAAGAAAGTCCTCATATAGAGGAAATGGGGTGCACGGATGGATCAACTAAGCAAAGGACTTTCTCCCAGGAAGCTGGAGTTCATGTCTCATAAACCTAAACAACTAGTTTTTGTGCTAAAATGTACCTTAACTGCTACTGTTTCACAGCAGTAATCACATGTTAAAAAGGCCTTCTGACTACATCAGATACAGCTGCTAAAAGGTAAGAGGTAAAAGGTGAGGGGCGGCGACAAGTCATCGCTATGTGACGAGCTGGGATGAGAATGTGTTGATTGAGACAGAGTTTGACGTGTATGGTCCCAGTAGACTTGGGCGATATAAAAGTATTATGGTTGCTTCTGTGTTGCTGCGCTCTGCCAGCCATTGTTAAAATTACTACATGCGGGAGGAAAAATTATTCAGTTAGTATTTTGTGGCTTTTCCCCCTCAGTTCATGTCTCTTGTAAACTGCCATTGTGGAAATTAGAGTGAACAAATGCTCTCTTGGGAGAATGAAGAATTTTCCACACAAAAAATAAGTAAATAGAGGTACTGCAGTACACCAGGGTCGGGGGTTTCAATACCATTAAAAACACAGACACTCTTCGTTCTATTAAACTGTTATGGAGATGCCGGACTGTGCTGATGTATTGTGCAGCATGTGTCACCAGAGGTCAGTCTCTCTACTGACAAACATGGCATCTGGGAGATAAAGTTATAAGACAGGCGATGAATGTGCACTGAGCGAGGAAACGGTGAGCAATGAAGTTGTCAGTGTGGCAGTAAATGTACAGTTTAAGTTTGAGTTTGTCAGTAATTAAAAGCTGCAGTTCCTCTGTGTGTTTTGTTTCCCAACTGTAGGAACTGCGTCGCTATGCCCGTCAGTTTCGCCCTGCATCGGGGGAGAAGCCGACAGTCTGCAGTGGAGTTTTATACAAATACGGTCATAACATCGTATACCTCGGTAAAATGTCAGAAAGGTATAAAAAATACTGTAGATGCCACCTAAGCCTGTAGGTCCCCGTCTCAGTAAACGTATTGCAGAATTAACACGCTGCTGTGAGTTTTCTTCTGGATGCTGTTTTGTGGATACGCTCTCTGTGGTTTTGGCTGACGTCTCCTTCCAGACAGCTACAGCTTCTTCTCTTGTCTCCCACATCTTCTTCTTGGAGTGTGTGTGTGTGTGTGTGAAAGGGGGGTGTAGGGAGGGGTGACAGCTGTTAACAGTTACAAAAATGTCAAGATAGAAATGAGTCAAGTCGTTGGTTGTATTTGAATTAGGGTGACCAGATTTCTGAAGCACAAACCGTGGATATTTTCATTTTTATTTTCATTGTTATTATCTATTAAAGGTATTTTGGCCATGGTAACTGTTGTACTGTAATAAACTATGTTACAGGCTGTCAGAAAATCACGATTACAGTGTTCCCCTTCCTCTCTAATCTATTAGATTAAATACTTTTACATATTCCCACTGCTTGTCTCATTTTTTGTTTTTCATCTCCAAATAATGGAATAATAAATCATAAATTCCTCCTCTGTCTCCTTCACTCGTCTTCCACTTCAGTCTTCTTTAACACACAGTTAAAGATGGGGACATTTCCAGGGTCAGCTCCAGCTGGGGGACAGGCCATCAGAAACAGGGATGTCTGGTCAGCCTAATTTGAAGCAGAGGTTTCTACATCCGATCACAGTAATGATGTTAACATTTGAATCGTACAATGCACAGGTAGTTTAGTGATATCCCTGCAGATGTGGTCTTGACTGGTCTTGAAATAAAATCCAGACTCCTCTTTGTCTGAGACAGAGACAAGATGGAGTAAAAATGTGGGTTAATCTGAGACAAGACCATCAAAAAGTCTTTTTGATCAGTCTTGAGACCCAGACTCAAGTACTGTAACACTTCTGATTTATTGAAATTACTTGCATAAAGATTAACTTTTCTTGCATCACTAATACTTCATTAAAAAGCAGAAATGGACAGAAAAGGACCTCATAAAGTTGCCGAAGTGAATATAGGAAACAGGCAATGCGGCGACAGATGGAGACGAGGGTGAAACGTGACTGCAGCCACAGACAGGAGGCTCATCGCTGGCGTCTCGAGGTCAGGCGGGGACATAAAGTGTTGTGAAGTCATTAAATCTGATCTCCTGCATCACTTATCAAACATTATCTCAACACGTAACACAGCAAAGTAATTTTGATAGCTGAAGGTTAAGAAATTGATTCAAACTGCAACTTTTTGACGAATCTACTGTTTTATGTTTACTGATTCTTGCTCAGATTACAGTAAATATGTGTGTGTATAATGTGCAGTATATACACATTTATGCAGAGGGCAGCTTGAGTCATTTTTTTTCATTTAGCACATTTTATTAGTTAATTTAGCTTATTGTCTTGAGAAAACAAAGGCAATTTTCTTGAGATAATGAGATAATTTATCAAAACAACTTTGGTTTTCTCCAGATTACAGGATAATAATGGCAGCTGGGCTGGTTTTCGCCTTAAATGACAAGGACTGATTTGAGCATTACCTCTAACAGAAAGATGCAAAGGTGCAGTTTCTGGCTGAGTTAGACTGACTGAAGTGCTGTCTGATGCGTTGACTTCTCTGCTGGGTGCATCTGGCAGTTGTGTGGCATTGCAGTAGGTGCTTCACCATTTGTTGCCTGGCGAGGATCTGCATTCTACTCAGTGACCTCTTCTAGTTATGAATGTGTATCTGAGATGATGTGTTTATTATGTTATTTTATGAGTCGTTTTATGGTGAAACCAAATTATAAACAATAATGTTTTTCAATCTATTCAGACTCAAGTGTATCACCTGAACACAATCCTCAACTACATTTTAACATTTTATTGTGGGGTGGAGGTGGATTATGTGCTCAATAAATCTTCAGATGTTGTACCGGAGATATATACTGGTATATGTATGTGTAGTACATATGTGTCAAGTTAAACAGACTTTTTTGACTGGTGTAGGCCAAGATGGACGCTTGTTTGTGCAGGGATCACATGAAGTATGCATGCATGTATGCACATACTGTATTAATTTACCATTTCTCATACTACTTTAATTGCTAACAGTGCAGTATCGTGCAATTTCTTACATTCATGTGTTTAAAAATTTAATTGAAAAGATAAATAGTCCAACAGATCACTACACAACAAAGTGGCACCATGAAAATATAATATAAAGCATCTATACTTAATTGTTTAAGTCCTAAAAAAGAAATAGTACATTAATTGTACATTTATCATTTAAGTAAATTAACTTTTGAAAAATTAAAAGTAGGTTACTTACATATAATAGAAATCAATGTGCATTTAAAAATAGTCATCAACAGTTGATTCAAACTAACTTTCATCTCTTACTGGACACAGATAATCAGTGATATTTAAGGATAATGTGATGGCATTTAGTGTGGCCAATCAGATTTTCATGCCCCAAATTTATTTATACAGACATTTAAAAATAAAATATTTAGCAAAAAACATAAAAAAACAACACTGAAAAAAAATGACACAATTAAAACCAATAAAGACATTGTTGGAAAAGAAAATCAGAAAGAGCTTTGCAACTGATACTGACTTCCTGTAAGAGACAGAGATTGAGGCAAAAGGGCATCGAGTTCACGAAGAAAAAACGTGATTGCAGATGGAGAGTGAACAAACGTGAACGTGGCAGCGAGGGAGGACGGCCGTGACAGAATCTGTCCAAACATCATGTTAGTGTCCATTGTAAAAGCTTGAAATCTGATCTTCACGTCTTTGCACCTGTGCCAATTAAAGGTGGAAAAGTGAAGACGGTCATGCGCCTTGTAATTACAGGGCTGCAGCGGCCATTTAAAGCCGCCTGCGTCTCGTTTCTATGACCACGGAGGAGATATTTGCCGTTTGAGAGCGGTGCGCCTATAGGTGGACGGCCGGCGCAAAGGGCACGGGAGGTGAAGAGCTGCTGTTTCCAGACAGAAAAGACGGAGAGGAATGCGAGAGCTGGGCTCATTTCATTGTCAGCCCTCTGGCATAAGATCAGGTTCGGCATGAAAGAGCTGCTTTACACCGTCGAGCTGGAAATTATATGTTTAAATGAGTGTGTGTGTGTGTGTGTGTGTGGAGGAGATGCACAAAGCAGTGATGTGAGACAACAAAGAGTTGTGTGGATTCACTGTAGCATTAATTATTTCAAATCAAAGCCTTAATATGCAACTTTTTCACATTAATAATATATAAAAGGGGTTTATTATAAGACTGTAGGTGCATGTGGACAAATGAACCCATATTTAACGTTTCTTTGATGTGCATGGTGCAAAGAGATGTATACAATGTGTGTTAGGTTGTAGTTACAGCAGGAAGAACAAAAAAAAAAAAAAACTAAACTAAATATGCTAGAGATAAGGCCCAATTAAAATCTAGGACTCAACGTTGTAGCGCAGATGTTTTAATTTTCACCATCTGCTCCCCCTGCGTCTGCTGCCGCCGTGTCTTCATGGATGCTGATCACCTCAGCCTCAGGCAAGATGTCATCTTAAAACTCATCAACATGAGTGACAAGTGTTGAGGCAGGGAGGCGGGATTAACAATACTTCCTGCCTCCGGGCGAAAAAAGGTTGCTTTGATCAATTAGCGGACAGGATTGGAAAAACATAACTGATGATGTCCAATCTTTCCCTTTTTCTTCTCTTCTTCTACAACCCTAAAGCGAAGATTTTAACTGTCATGTAACGTCAGGAAGAATTGCGTCTTTAGTCGATGTCTCATTTGAAGTTTTGCCTCAGTTACCTGGACTGTTGTGTTTTTCATATAAGTAGGAGTAATTGAGTAGACTTTCGGCCACATGAGGAGAGACCTTAAGAAATGCCTGAACTTTTCAGAAAGGTGCAGGTGTCGTCACTGTCACTTGTTGGCGGGCAACCAATCATATATTAGATGTGGACTCCTGGCCCTGGTAACATTAAAAAAGGGGAGTTTGCCTTTCTGTTTTTCTGTAGATGAGCGGAAAGCCAAGACTCAACTCATGTCTGTGCAGAAGCCCAGAGAGAAAGACCTTTTTAAAAGTCTGTGTGTGTGTTCAGCTGCTTCTGTAGCTTCTAACTGAATTTCGATGTATCGCGAGACTTCGTATATCTCTTAATGGATGCACGTGTGAAAATATCGCGAGATCGACGCCATGTTTGCATGCTACCTGCTACAGTTGACATTTCGGCTAAAAACATGGCGTAAATGGCGTCTTTTGTGGTTAAATTTTAATGCCGCGTCTCAGGGACACTTGGATTACACCACACGAGCAGGATGGAGACATTTTGTGTTTGTTTTGTGTTTTTTTTTTTTACATTTACATTTGGTCTCCATTCACTGCCATTAGCTGCAACCTGATTGTTTTGTGAACTGAAGATCTTCACCCATCCTCACATCGGCATAGTGGTGATTATTCAGCGGTGGAATATCGCTCTAAAATCAAACAGGGGGTCACGTGGGTCATCCTGTTCACACAGCGGTCTAAAGAACGTGCTTTGTACTGTGACATTTCAGATTCAGATCAATACAGTTGTGTGTACAAGCACTTCATTGGGGTTGTTATTCTCAGCTTTCTGCAGTGACATGATTTATGAAACCTCACAGGTGAGATGGGAAATATGCGGAAATATCCAACCTTTGACCAGCTGCATGTTTGAAAGTAATTAGATGACTGGTGCATGTAATCACACTTGTTGCCCTGATCTGGTTTCTCCCAATAACCTGCTCTAAGAGTTGTCAAAGATGTTTATAACATGTCATCTTTTTTCCCCCTTTCCCAGTCTTTTTTGTTTCTCTTTTTTATTTATGAAAAAAATGCTCTGCAACAATCTACTATTTTTCAGTTGTCCATTTCCCCCCTTAAGCCTCTTTCAGAAGAGGATGCAGTTTTTGTGACATATTTGTGTCTAAGCTTCAGGCCTCTAGGTGGGCGTTCTCCATGGTTGAACATCTGAAGGCCAGCGTTGCTACAAAGACGAGCTGTCAACTTCTATGGCGTGCGTGTGACAGGAGCATGTCATATCCCTGTGTTGCCTACGGACGTTGATGCAAGAGGTTTTCCCCTTCTTAAAACGAGCTCACATAGCGCTGTGGTTGTGTACCGGCATTTGACATGCTAGCTTAAGCACAGATGAGTCAGGCTGTGATATCAGCGTGGTCCCTCACGATTCAAATCATGACACGGATAAAAGGCTGAGTACATTTAATCAAGTACGGCACTCAAGTACAAATTTGAGGTAGGATACTGAGACTTTACTTGAGTATTTTCTATTCATGCTGCTTTATACTTTTATTACAGGTCAAGAGGGGCTGAAACAATTGCTTGATTAACTTATTTTCATGATATTTTAAGTCTTTTTTCAATAATGACAAAAATATTTAATGGTTATACCTTCTCAAATATGAGGATTTGCTTATATTCCTTTTTATTTCCTCTGATAAATTTTTATTTATTCTTATTAATTTGGGGGTTTGAAGGTGTGAAGGTGTCACTTTGGGTTCTGGGTAATTGTGACAGTGTTTCTCACTGTTGTCTGAATTTTAACAAACCAGTCAATTTATCTATTAATGGAGAAAATAATCAGCAGATTAATACATAATGAGATTAATAATTTATGTAGTTGCAGTCCAATACAAAATAGTTAAAAATGAGCTTGATCTCAAACAACGACACCTGTAAAATCCTGCTTTTACATTAATACATTAGTAACTAGAAGAAGACACTCAATAGAGTGCAGACCTCCACCTGATGGATGTAAACTTTTTATAATCACAGAGATTTTGATTGATTTAGTCATAATTAGCAAATGAATTCTTGAGTTATGGTGAAATACGTGTTTTGTGAGGTCGCAGTGACCTCCGACCAACAAAAGAGAAGCAGCTCATCCTTGAATCCAGTTGGATGTTTGAACCAAATTTGAAGGAATTCCTTCCAAATGTTCCTGAGATATAGTGTTCACAAGAGAGGGACGAACATGAGGTCACAGTGACCTTTGACCACCAAAATATAATCAGTTCATTCTCGAGTCCAGCTGGTCCTTTTTTACCTAGTTTGTACATATCCCCTCACTACATTCTTGAGATACTAAATCCAAAAGAATAACTACATCCCTATGGCCACAGCTGAGGAGGCATAAAAAAAAAGTTTTTTCAAAAATGTTGAATCACAGACGACCTTCAGCTGATCCAGGCATGTCCAAACTATTCTATAAAGGGCCGTGTGGCTGCAGGCACATCAGGCTCGATCTCATCTTCAAACTGCTCATTAGTTGAATCAGGTGTGCTGTTGACTGGTTAGAACAAAATGCCTTAACTGATTGGTCCGGTGGTATGAGAGATTAGCTGTGGACATGCTCCATGTGCACATCAACACACACATGTATGCACGCGCACACACACGCAAACACTAAAGCAATCACAATGATGTAATGATATAATGATATAACATACTTAATGATAGTATAACAGCAGTCACTGGGGACATTTTTACTCTTAACATTTGACTTAAATACTGTAGCACATCTGGCAACGCTTCAATTTCCACGTCCCATAATTTCATGGCAAATAGGTAGTAGTTATGCTTGAAATTGCTTAGAAATTACCCAGAAATTACCTCCACATTATATCTTATATCTTAAAAATTGTCCCCAAATAACCCTAAATATCATGGTAAATATTTTATCATTCGCAAGGGTCGTTTTCATGCAAATTATCACATATTTCTAATTAAATTTGGGGGTAATTTCCGGGTAAATTCTAAGAAATTTCAAATATATCACTAATTACTATGTATTTACATACTTACATACTATTACTTAAGTATATTACATTAAGTACATTTTTTATGCCTAACATTTACTTGTAACGGAGTATTTTTACAGTGTGATATCAGTACTTTTACTTACTTTAGTGGCATCTAGTGGTGAAGTCGTGCCTCTAACTACGGAGAAACTACGGTGGCTGTGAAGCAACTATTATATTCTATTTCTGACATATTCTGCCAATAAATCCTCATAAATCTTGCACACTTGATCCTTAAATAAAGGATCTGATCTGATCAGATGGGAATAAAACAGTTAACATCGTCAGCCGCCCAGCTGGATAACTGCCTGCGAGGCAGTTGTCATTTCAGCAATAAATATGACGAATTAAATTTAGAGATACTGGACCAATCAATCTAACGGTTGGAGGCAAAGCACGCTCCCCTGGAGTATTTCGAAAGACGTCATGTTTATTTCCCATATGGAAAAAGACATGACATTTAGTTCACACGTGGAAAATTCAACAATCAAAATGTATGCAAGGCAATTCCTGAGGGTGCAGACCACCAACCTTATCAAACCAACCCAGCATCAAACTGAGAATGACCAAAGACGTGTTTCATCAAAGACATAAAAGTGGAATGCTTTTGGTTTTCCATTTGGATGATTTTCTTGCTGCCAGGCCAATAAATTGATGATTGAACAGGAAAGCAAATGAGGGAAAAGCAGCAGAGGGAGACGAAATATCCTTCAATCAAAAGGTTTTTTGATTAATTCCCATTGAAGAAGATGAGTGAAATTGACAGACGGAGATGAAAGCCAGTTGTGTTTATTTGCTCTTTCCTTTCTTGCTGTCCTTCTCAGGTTTGTTCTTTCGCTCTGTCAGGGGACTCGTTTGGCTGTGAGAGAGCGGCTGAGTTGGGAAAAGCATCAGTATCCATTTATCCACACCATTACCCACATCTAGCACCACCGCACAGACACACACACACACACGTACAGTGTCCGGGCTCCAATCTCCAGTCCACGAGATGACCCTTTGACCTCTGGCAAGTGCAGGCAAGTGATTACAGAGGACCAGAGAGGAGACAGACACAGCTACAGTGCAGTGTTGTTGGGTGAAATGTACTGTGACTTTCAGCAAAGACTTACTTACAGTGAAGGATATTTCAGTTCATCATCACTGAAATGGTTTAATAAATCCGACATGGAGAATTTCCTTCATTATTGAACAGAGAACCATCAGAACTTGTGAAAATGTCACAAGTTTTTCTTATTAACTTAAGTAAGAATCATCAAATATGTATGTATTGCCCATTTTTTAAAATTCCATCTACATCTTGGGACGTATTTCTTCATCTCACAGCTGATTAGCTTGCTAACATTAGCCGCATTGGTGACAGTCATGTACACATGTAATACGAAGTGATAAAAAACAAAAAACACCACAGTTTTCTCAGTTTTTTGTCTGAAAAGTCGATTTTTTTTACATATTCACAGAACTGACTATTCTGTTGGTGAGAAAGTTTGCCAGAAATGCTGGCGCTGGATTGCAACTTTACAAAAAAAAACACTCTATTCTCTATAAAACACTATGGGACCATTATCACTGACAATCTATTTTCTGTTGGATATGGACGAATCCGGCTAAGTACCAGAACTTAACAAGAAGCTGTTGCTGCAGTGACGTCTGCCTACAGTTTGAGCATGGATGAAAGCGAGCCCTCATAAGAAGTTTACAGTTTTCTACCTTCACAGCTACTTTTTATGTAACATAACTTTTGACAACAATGTCGAGGAAGTTGTAAAGAACCTGTGCAGTTCAGCTGCTCCAAAAGTCGTGTCAAATTTCAACTTTGGAAAAACCTACAGAGACTCACTGAGCGGACAGAGGACAAAGATGTGTCACAGTGGATCAAAAATATTCACAGAAATGAACTTTGTTCCTGAAAATCTTGAAAGCCTGATGAAAAATGTGAATTCATCACTTAAATGTGGTGGAGGTGGTCTGTTTCTTTCTCTTCCCCATTATCTATTTCACACTGGAGAGTTCTGTAGGCTGACGTTGCAGTTTAGCTACAAAATGTTGAAAAGCATCTCACTCCCACAAATACCACTACTGGAGAATTATCTTTAAGTGTATTTATTTATTTTATTACAGCTGTTCTATAATTGTTGCTGGCAACAGTATTGTTAACCAAGCTAGCCAGACCAGCTGCCTGAGGCTAACACAACATTCTTAGTCACATTTATTTACTTCTCATTTTTACTCTTTGTCATAATACAAATTATGGGGGAGCTGAGAGGAGCCTGGCTCCCTTGAAAAGGACATGAAGTTTACTTCGAGATGTTTAGGTGGGGCTCTAAAACATTGTTCATTTACAGTGTTACAGATTATATTTCTTTTCTTATATTTTCTTTTTATTTATACAGCACAAGAAGTCTCTTTATTTGTAGTTTAAAAAAACCCACAACTTTGCTGAACAATGCAGCCTTAGTGTATGTTGTCATGTAGAGTCTATTAAATGTTATTGACAGCATTTACTGCCTGTTGCAGGAACAGTGAAATGTTTTTTGCAGTAAAGCCGTGATCGACTGCGCTGCTGCACACTTCCACACCAGAAAATAAGGCTCCCGTGAGACCCACTGGACGTGTATGTTTACTAGATTAATTATTGTGCTGTATTTCCTCAGTTTTTCTTACTAGCATGTCGCACAGTGCCAATAACTTGACAGTTAATACCAGTTTATACTTTTGTGAATCCAGGCTGGTGCAGTGCAGCTGCACACGTAGGCAGAAGAGAAGGTACATTTTATTCTGCTTCTTCTCCAGTCAAATCATGTCCTCTCTGACTTTATACAGGTCAAGGGTCAAGAAAGTGGATTGTTTTCAGACCTACAAGCAGAGGAGAACTCTTTGCGGACTACATGTGGTACCATAAAACTTCATGCGGACATGTTGCTTGGATCGTCATGGCAACAATTAGGAAGAAGATTCAACCAAATATTAGCGTTAATTTTGCTCATCAGGAACAGGACTGTTGACATGCTGAACGACATTAAACTCAGGTCTACGTGGCTTGATGGCTTTAAATGTGCACGATTGTTAAATTATCTGTTGCTTACTTTCCACATTCACATACTGAGTGTTTTTCTACGGCTCAACAGCACTATGCTCTCTACTGCAATGTGTAATGTCGGGGATATGAAGCTTCAAACCGCTTCAGCTTTTCCGAGCAGAATCTGCAGGCTCTTCATCTCACAGCCAATTAAATTTTAGTAGGGGTTAACATCAGGGTCAGAAATTAATAAGGGCTTGGGGCATTTTTTGCCCCAGGCCCTGAAATTAATAATGAGCAGGGGAAATACTTTCCAGTCCCTTCTTATTTTTTTCCCCCCTCAATTTCACTTTGTTCGGTT
The DNA here is from genome assembly GCA_027495735.1 of Lutjanus campechanus. Classification (NCBI taxonomy): domain Eukaryota; kingdom Metazoa; phylum Chordata; class Actinopteri; order Lutjaniformes; family Lutjanidae; genus Lutjanus; species Lutjanus campechanus. The sequence goes on from JAJHUR010138449.1 coordinate 41,495, forward strand.
TTTGAGTTGTCATATATTCATACATTAATGTGACTTCTGTTCCCCTGTGGCCCATCAAAAGGTGACTCATGAGGACTTTATGACCCGGTCATTATTTCTCCATTCATTCCGGCTGAGGGAAATTGCAGTATTTTTGACCATAGAACAAATGAGAAAACAGAGATTGCTGGTACAACATGCCCCGGCAGTGACAGAAAACGCACCAAACCGTGTCCCGTTGAGAGACCCAGGTCTCTACAGTGGTGGGCGAGTGCTTTTGTGCAAGGTCAGTGAAGTTGCGGGTTTGTATTTTGGTCCTGAGCCTTGCTGTGGGTGATTTGTATGCTCTCCGGGTGTATTTTTTCTTCCAAACGCATGCAAATAAGGTAAAGTGAAAAGCTCTCACATTGTGTAGTGCCGTATGGTCACCCTGTACATGCTTTATCTCCATGTGACCTTGTGGAATAAGCAGGAATTAAAGATGCATTCAAGGCCGACAGTCTAATGATCATCAGCTTCCTATTGAATAATGTCAGCAGCCAACAGGTGCGCTCTTTCTGACTAACACTCGTCACTCTCTATTGTCCACTTAGGAACAACCTTGTACTTATAACCCATTTGAAGCCTGGTCTTACCGTGCTCCTCAGCTCTCAGCAAGTCTCTGAAAGCCTGATATAATGCACACATTTACATAATAATTGGACATCATGCTGATGGATTCACAGCAGCTGCAAACGGACACACAACCATCATACATCCCCTTCGTGGAACGGCATTAAAACAAACATTTACATCATTCCAGTATTCTTCAAATCTCTGACAGGAAGAAAAGTGTAAATATGACCTTTTCCCAGCATCCTGCAAAGTGCTCATCAGGGATTTTAGCTGAATCTATCCCAAGTGGGCCAAACTGGTCAAAACACTTTATGATAACAGGCCACACAACACCAACTATGTAAATTCTGTGAATTGCACAGTGAAACTGGGGTGCAGATTGCAAATTTGCATACCAATTGACACTAAGTCCTGCCCCTTTTTGCTCCAATAACAGTTGAGCAAACTTGGTACCTCAGTCAGCTTCCTGCCTTCCTTTTCCTGTGAAAGGGTGTTTCTGCAACTACGGGCATTTGTAAGTCCCAGCAGTGAAATTTTGGATTTATTTTCTTCTTCCTCATAAAAAATAACGACTAAATAATGTGATTTAACAACAATTATGAAGCATTTTATGGGTCCAGACATGGGTATTTAGATGTAAAATGAGTTCAAATGACATGGTTTACACCATAGTAAAATGCTTCTTTTTGTTTACTGATCAGTTATGAATTTTCCATCTGAATGTACCTGCACACTTTGGAACAAATGGTGAAAATAAATGGTGAAGGGTGGTTTTGGTAGAGCTTTCGCCCCGTACAGAGCCTGAGTCCTCCACAGTGGCCGTGGGTTTGACTCTCTTTCCCCCTAATCATATTTATTATAGCCTCTGATGGTTAAAGATGAAATTCATATAAGTTTACTAATTTTGGAGAGTCTAAAATACCCATAGTTGCAGAAACACCCAAAAGCGATATTTAGCAGCATCTTAAGTGAGCTAATGTTAGCAAAATGCTAGCTAACTAGCTCACTAATGATTGGTGAGGATTTGCTACCTAGTTAGCTAGTATTTTGCTAACATTAGCTAACTTAAGACGTGACAACATCTTTTTTTTTTTAACCGTGTCCCAAACTCTCTTTTCAACACAGTGGAACTGAACACACAGCTTATCTAAGTACAGGAAGCAGGAAATGAGAAAGTTGACCTTGAAAGGTTCCTTCAGACGTTGCATTAAGGTCAATAAATGCACATATGTTTTGACCAGAATTTGTCCCATTCGTCCAGTACATTGAAATCTTCCAGGGCACATGGATAAATTTATCTAATGAAAACGCTCTTTTGAACTCTCTTTTCTGCGATTAATCAGGAGAAATTGTCAGTGTCAGATAAGATAGAATTTAATCCCCAACATTTTTTAAAGTGTTTTTATTGGCGTCCAGAACATCTTGTCTCGATTGAAACTTGTTCTCAGTGCTGATAAGAGCAAGTAAGAGCAGGCAGCAGAATATCCTTTCACTGTTCACTTTTGAGGGAAAGGTCATTGAGAAGGTTAACTCCTATAAATATCAGGGCACTCTGATTGATGGTTCTCTTACTTTTATGGCACCTGTACAGTGCTGGTGGGGCTCAAAGTTTCTACTTCACAAACAAGTTTTGTTTTTCTTTTCATGTAAAAAACAAACAAAAAAGACTTGCTGCTACCATGTTGTTTTATATTATTATGAATTATTAATTCATTAATTTGTAAAGGGCAAGGGCATTTGATTTTAAAGGGCAACTCCATCTGTGTTCTTTTCCAGGTTTTTAAAACTCTGCCGTCAGGAAAAAAAAGACAACACAGAATTAGTGACACAGAGTTGAATTAAATTTTTCAAATTAAGTTAACAAGTTGGATTAAGTTGGATTAATGTATAGTTAATAGTCTGAGTTGTATCAAATCAACAGTTTGCATTAGTACGACTTAAATTTAAGGCAAGTCCACTTAAAAGTTTCCAGTTTTCCAACTCAGTTATTTGCTTTACCCAAAAGTAAAATACTGCTCCTTAACAACCTAATATTTTGGTTTCTGGAAAAGTAGTTTTGTAATTTTAGGTTAAATGTACAGTAATTGAGCAAAGTCTAAGTCTAAGTTGTTCTTATTGAGCAAAGGTAAAGGCCCCACTAATGCTCAACGTGAAATGTTCCCATGAAACGACTACTTAAGTAAAGTAGTAAAGTAGTAAGTTAAAAGCCCTGTATGTGCTTTAGTCGAGTGCAGGATGAGTTATCAAAACTTATTGTTGTGCAAATTCACACTTAAAAAGGGATTAAAGTTAGTTTCACAGTCCCCAAAATGAACTAGTTCATGTTCATTTCTGCCATTGTTTTTTTTTTTTAAATTATTTTATTTATTTTAGTTTAGCTCCAGGAACACTGGAGTCTATACAATGACTACTAAATAATGCATAATATTCATGTTTGTGTATTAAAACATGCATATTGAATGGCCAGGATGACTTATGTCTTAAATTATTAACAACAATTCACAGCAATCTGAAAACATTTTACAGTACTGCAGACAGCAAACTTGCCACACCAACGTGCCACCAACGACACAGCATGTCGAAATTCCAAATTTCCAGTTCAAATTGAAAAAAACATAAAGAATGAAAACTGCAAGGAGACGAAGAGGGAGACGAGACAGAGGAGACAAGCGAATATGATGCAGATCTATGAGTCCATTTCTCACTGCAACACCGAGTTCATAAACTTCACGCTGTACAATCAACCAAAGTTTTTATATCACCTCGACATTTCCGTCCGTATTCGCACCCTCCTTCTCTCTCTGCTGCGATCACACTTCTGTCTTTATCAGCTGACGATGTGAGCGCCGTCATGACACTCAGGAGTGAACGTTGCTCAGGTTCATTGACTGTAAACTGATTCATTCATTCCACCATTTATTCATTGAAAGCCGCTCTTTCATGCACAACGCTGTCAACAAAATGTTTTTCCAGGAAAACTTACAGTATAAAATACTCTGAAAGTCATTGTTGGGGCAGATATTGGTGTTTAGGTGATGTATATGTCACAATATATGAGTGATAAAAACACTTGAACACCAATTTTGACTTCACAGGAACTTTAATCTTTGAGATTCCTTTGCACTCCACTTGATAAACGTGGAATAAATCTTGTGCCATCTTTCATTTAACACATGTTGTGTTGACTTCTCTCATATAAAGTCATGTTTTTACAGTTACCCCAATTTCCTTTGCTTGATTAGTCACTTATAAGATTGCCTTGTTCAGGTGACTTCGTATTTTCATCATTTCCCTGTAATTAAATTTAATGAATCCCCAAGTCTTCCTGCTGAATATCATCATCCTGGATCAGAGTGACAGCAGACCCCCAGAGGAAAGGGTAAAAAAAAAAAAAAAAAAAGTAGCTTTAAGTGTGATTTCTCACTTGCCCTGACTTCCACATTAGCTATAGGAGGATCATTA
>JAJHUR010138450.1:0-29639 GCA_027495735.1 Lutjanus campechanus
AAAAAAAAAAAACAGGCCTTCCTTCTGTTTTCTAGTGATTTCACTTCCTGTTTATAAGAAATAGAAAATGAAAATCAAACCATTTTTTAAATGTTGCTCATCCTATTTTCTATTTTAATATTCCTATTAAAATGAAAATCAAATAACACAGCCTAAATGTGTTATTTCTCATTAATGAAGTATTTATTGTGTGTTTGTTATTAATAATACGTGTCAAGATAATATAAGTTGATGTAGAAATGGCGGTCCAGAATGTTTATCTCTGCACAAATTAACACTACCTAAGATTTATTGATGAGGCCTATTTTGATTTGGTTGTCATTTAAAAAAAAAGTGAATCCCTGGGGAAAAAAATTGGGAAACACTGCTTTAGTAGACTTTTATTGGAGTTTAATTGAGAGTTAGGGTGGGTAGAGAACACATTACAACAGAACTGCGCAGTAAGTTAAAAAGTCTAATTATTATTGTGGAAAATAATACACAGTACAGTTCTGTCGTAATGTGTCCCTAATTACCCTGTAATGAATAAGGGTCTAGTAAATGGTCTAGAACATGTTATTTCTCATTTATGTCTAATTTGAAAATTTGAGGTGTAGCTCATGTTGAACTATTTCCCACAGAACTGTGACTAATGATGACTTTCATTATGGATTAATCTGCTAATTATTTTCTCCATTAATCGATTGGTTGCTTGATTAGTAAAAAATTCTAAAAAAAAATTGTGAGAAATGCTGTTGCAGTTACCCAGAGCCTAAACTGACACCTTCAGAATGCTCATTTTATCCAATCAACAGTCGAAAACCTCAAAATCAATTAAAATAATTCAAAGAAAGGCAGCAAATCTTCATATAATCAAGATAACGGTCAATTCATTTTCTCTTAATCAACTAATTTATTAATCAGCAAATAATTTCAGCTGTGCTTGTAGAACATTATATTTTATAAGCTTCTTGTATGTTTTGTATGAAAAAAATCACAATTTGTGAAGTAAGAAGCTGACAGATAAATGAAGTAAAAAGTACCATATTTCTCTCTGAAATGTTGTGGAGAAGAAGTAAGAAGTGGCAAATAAAGAAAAGACTCAAGTACAAGTACAGTACTTGAGGTTTGAGCAACACAGGAATCAATCTGACTGTGTGTGTTTATTTAATTATTCTTTCTAGTTGTTTCATAACAATTTAAACTAACCTGCATATACACAGTTGAGTTAAAAACACAATTCAGTGATGAAAGCACAGAAAAAACCAACAGCGCTCAGCGAACCATTTTCATCAGGGGGATTAGAGACCAATTCAAAGTGACTGAAGGGTTTGAGTCCAATGCACGGCTCAGGATATAGACCGCTGTTTGCTTTTTCTTTTTTTTTTGTTGAGTGTGACGAAAATTTGTCAGGAGTGGAAACAGAGTAGTACATTTTCAGAAATATTGTGTTGTCTTGTTGTACTTGAATGCTGAAGTGGCCCTTCTATGTGATGATGATACCTTTGGTGGCCCCAAACCAATTTGAGTTTGAGACCCCAAGCACAGAGTGTTCATTAATTATTATTACTAAAACCAATTGTCGCATGCAGAGGCAATTATTTATATGTTGCCATTCAGACGACATCTATTTCAGAGACGTCCCTGCTTATTTCAGCGAGACACTGCCAAGACACACTGTGTACGTGTTCAAACAGCGAGGCTTCATAGTAAAAGAGTTCAGGTACTCGACTGACCTGCCTGCAGTCCAGACCTGTCTCCCATGGTGCAATTTAAAGCACAAAATATGACAACAGAGACCCCGGACTGTATATCAAGCAAGGATAAGACAGAATTTTACTTTCAAAACTTCAACAATTAGTGTCCTCAGTTCACAAACACTGACTGAGTGTTGTTAAAAGAAAAGCTGATGTATCACAGCGGTAAATGTGCTGCAGTCACAACTTAAATAAAATATCTTATTTTATATGTGTGCAAATAAAAAGTAAATAAAAAATATCACAATTACATTATCTCCACAAAGAGGAACAGACCATGTTGTGCATGCAAAGGCTTTTTATTATTTATTTTCCTATCATATTTTGCCTTGATGATGATTTAAACCAGATTCTGGCATGTTGTTTTTGTTTGTCTCTGTGAACAATTTTATGTCTTCAACATGGGCTCTGATGTTAATTAACCCTGGTTTTCTCTCCATGCTGCATTCAAGGAAAAGCTGTTAACGCCCCTGATCATTACTTCACACCTTGTCAGAGGTGTTATTATCTGATAGAGGCCTTGGCTGCTCCCACGCGCACACGCACGCGCGCGCACACAGACAGTCCCTCGGTGTTTACAAACAAGTGGCCTACAGATGGCAGGGTCACTCACCCTGATGATAACAAGGCCTGCAGACAGACAGGACAGCACCGGATTACAAACCTGCACCCGCAGCACGATCACATGAGGCAGGTCTGTCTGTCTATCTGTCAAGGCAACGAGATTTGTTTGCACTGATTACAGTCTGCGCCGATGATCATTTAAAAGACAGCTAACCTCATCATTACAAAGTAACAAGATGCTGCTGCAAAGGGGGCGACGTGATAAACCAGGCATGGATTCTGTAGTGGAGGAGGAAGACCCATGATGCACTGTGCCTTTGCGCTGCTGCGACGTGGAGCCTGAAGGGAGCTGGATCCTGCAAAATGATCAAATACACGTTGTTGTTTCTTGATTTGAATATAGGATGAGTCGGTGATATCGATGCATGATCATACATAGTCGATCATCTTTCGCTGTAGTGATTATTGTGACTGATTGCACGTGTAAACTGGTTGATCCACTCCTTTCCTGTGTGGTTGTTCATATCCTCACCGCGTCTTACTTCTCACCAGGCAGCATATGCGCGTGTGGTCGTGTCTAGAAGATAACCCCAGACCGGCGAAAGCTCTCGCGAGGGTTATCATTTTAACCCAAATATAAGATTTTTCTCTAACCATAACCACGTTGTTATTGTCCCTAAACCTATTCAAATATTGGTCACAGCGTTGTCATATTATAAAACATAATACATTTGTAAAACATACACAAGGAAAACAACGCTTACATATCTCGCGAGATCTTTCGCGGGTTTAGGGTTCCGCTCTAAATACTGCCTGCACGTATTGCTACCCATCAACCGACCTTGAATGTGTCCTCGGATTAATTCTCGCGCCTGATTGGTCGCAGCCGCGGAGCTGCATCGGCTTACTGGATTCTGATTGGCGGAGCGCGCTGTCAGTCAAGCGATATCCGCCCGGTGCCCTGTTTGGTTGGATCTCTCTGCTACCCTTTCTCTCGGCGGTGGGTCGGAGCCGCTGTCCCTGGCCTCGCATGTTCCCCTCTAAATTCCTGTTTTGAATTTGATGCCCCTCTTGTAGATTTGCTCCATTTTCACGCCTCTGAAAGGCCACGATAGGGCGCCTGTACATCGGTGTTTTATTTGTCCTTATATTTGGCGTTTAGAGACTTTCCCCCGAACATGGCCGTGGTGAGCGGATCGTCTGGGCCGGTTGCCCGGCTCGAGGGCCGTGAATTCGAATACATGATGAAAAAGCGCTCGGTGACCATCGGCAGGAACTCGTCTCAGGGCTCCGTGGACGTGAGCATGGGCCACTCGAGCTTCATCTCGCGGAGGCATCTGGAGATATTCACCGCCAGCGACGACGGCACCGGCAGCGGAGATTTCTACCTGAGGTGTCTCGGTAAAAACGGGGTGTTTGTAGACGGAGTGTTCCTCAGACGGGGCGCCCCTCCTCTGCAGCTACCGCGAATGTAAGTTTCTCCTCCTGGTGAACATGTGGATGCTAGCGCTAGTAGCCAGCCAGGCTAAAGTTAACAGTTAACAACATTGGGTTTATGTTGGCCAGCAGGGTCGAGGGGACCACGTGTTTTAGCATGTTAGCAAGAACTCCGCATCCTGTTCCCAATGCCATGTTCTTTGTTGACATTTTTGTTAGCAACCGTGTGAATTAGCCGCCTGCTCTTATTCCACATTCCCTGCTGTGGTTAACTTATGGTTAGCCGCATACCACAGCGTCTCTACTGGAGCTACTTGGCTAAAATATGTAAGCTAGCTCATAGCCATGGGAACGCTATTGTTGATATTGACCAGTGGTAGTCTTTTCTGTCACGTGGGCACTTTAAAGTTGAAAATGTGTATGTCGTGATACTGTAAACATTCACTCCTGTTGTCATGCAAACATGTTAGCTAGCAGTTAGCTGCAGCTCCCTGTAGTTATGAATGGAGCTCCTCTCGACCCCTAAACGTAAACAAACCAGTCCGTCCCCGCCCTGCCGGCTCACAACAGCAGAGCCTGTGGGACCTTTGGCCTCCATTCAAACCAGCCGAAGTCCTGCTAGCCACTGTATTTCACCAACATTAACCACTGAACAATAATCTGTGCTTTATAATTCATTTTAGAATTAAATAATAAGTTTTTGTCAAAGAGTTTGGTGTAGGTATTAGAAGTATGCTTCTGCACTCTCCCATTGTTGAATGTGTTGTTGTGACATGTGCTGCTTTATAAACAAACATTTATCACAAATAGGAATCTATAACCCTGATCTGCTCCAGTGGGTTGTAAATCTTAGAATCTGTTTCCCAGTAAACATGTGCTGCTTGGTTTGGATGTATGCCATGTTTGAGTGGCTGATACAGATAGTTACAGTTACAAATAAGCAACAAATTAGTAATAAATTGTTTTCGATTAGGTATGCGGTAGTGCTGAAACCAAAACTGCATCAGCAGGAAACTGGTCGTCAACTTTTTTGATAAGTGATTAACCTGATATCTTTGATTAGAAAAAGGAAACATTAGTAGAGTTTCAGTAGGTCTGAAACAATTATTCTAATCATTTACCCGCTACAGAAAAAGATAAGCTAATCTACAACAGCGTGGTCCAATATTTCATTGTTTAAGTCATTCATCAAACAAAAAAGTCTGGTTTGCAATTCCTCAAATGTGAAAATTTGCTACTTTTCTCTTTTAAGTCATTGTACATTGAATACCCTTTTGGTTTCACCTGTTGGTTAGACAAAACACACAGTTTCATCAATGTTGCAAGAGGCAAAACATAACTTTTAACTGTTTTGTGAAATTTAAGAGATGAATCAGTTAAATGAAACTAGATTAGTTTAAAGAAAAGACTGATTTAGAACCACAGTGATTGATCTGTTAGGTGCCGGCTATTTTAATAATTAATCGGTTTAGATTAAAGTAAAATTCTGATTCCGTCTCCTTAAATATTTTCTGGTTTCTTTACTCCTGTCTGAGTAAACAGAGTATTTTTGGGGTTGTGGACAAGAAGTCATTTGCAGACATCGTCTTGGGCTTTGGAAAACACTGATTACACTATTTTTTTTACTACTAAACAACTCATTCAAGAAAATAATCAACAGATTAATCAATAACAAAAAATAATTGCTTGTCTTAGACCTAGATTAATTCAGATTTGGGTTTACTGCCAACTAGGTTTACACATACAAGGAGTTTGATGATATTGGTGTGTAACAGTGATCATAGTAGGTAAAAAAAAAAAATGTAGGAAAGATAAAAGGCAAGTAATGCAAACTGAGAAGCATTAATAAAAAAAATTTACAGTAAGAGCTGGAAAACGTAAAAATATTTTCATGAAAGTGCTGTACAATTTTGTGCAGGAATACACAAAATATTGATCAGGGTGTGTGTGTACAAGTTCAGTGTTGAACATGAAAACAATCATTACTTTCATTATTTCAGAATTGAAACTACAACCCAGAATGAGAAGATCACCTCTGGTCGAAAAATAAAACAAACAAGTTTGTTTACATTTTGATCCGACAGATTTTTGGGGGATTTGAGCTTGCCAAAAAAGTGGTTGCAGTTTATCCACTAAAGTGACTTGTAATGTAGACAAACATATCGGCCTCTGCCAACACTGGCCAGACTTCCCACACTGCTCTCAGCTATTGTGCAATCCCTCAATGTGAAACCACTTTTTTTTTTTTTAAACCAAACAAAGAAAAAGCTTGTTTTGACCCGATGCAATTTCGGCACGAAAATATTTTCAGCAGCTGAATATTTTTGTGTTTTGGGGGTCACACTTAAATGAGTTTCTGTATTGCTCTTAGCCGCATCATTCATATACCAGTGCATTTCATTATGTAGGCACCACAAGGAAGAAGGAAGGAGCAGCAGTGGTTTCAGGTTCTGGTATTGATCAGGCCGAGTGCCAATAAAGAGCTTTTAATCAGCAACAGCCTTTACTACATGCACTCCCATAAGTAAGACACTAACGTGCGTGGACTTGCGTGCTTTACTGTAATCCTCAAGCTAGAGAGGGCACTTAAACGACCCTCACTGTCCACACTAAGACGGGTTCAGCTTAAGACTGACACCATGAGAGAACTCGCAGAACTGTGGCCCAGAGGACGCCTCAGTTGTATTCCAGGGATTCCTCTTTGGTGATGTAAACAGACTGAAATGAAAGGAACTGCCTTCCCTTCCCCTTTCTCCCTCCCCTCCCTGTCCTCTCCCACACCCGCAAATTCTCTTCAAGTTGGTGCTCTTCCTGTCTTGCCGTCCTCTTTTGTTTACATTCTTTTTTTTTTTTGAGCACGGTGGGTGGGGGTGAAAATCAAGTGAAAGTTTTCAGTCGAACACGCTTTGTTTGTTGCCATCCTCGCAGCTTAGCAGCATAGCAACTAACTGCATGTTTTTTTGTTTTGTTTTTGGTAATCAGTGATCGTTGTTGATGCAGGAGAAAAAGAGGGTTGTGAGAACAGGCTGATATGAATGCGTGTCGTGAAGGGGAAACTCAACAACACTTTCCATACCACCAAGTCTCACTCAGACGATTAAAAATGTCTAGTTTCGAATTCAAAGTGATGTGTTGCATAGTTAATTAAGCGATTATGTGATTGTAGAGCAAGATATGTCCTGTTTACTTCATCTTTGATCAGATATTGTAAATCATGAAGCCTTTCTGACTATATTGAGTGTCACTCTTGTAACATGAAATGATTAATTGAAACAACAACCAGTAGATTAATTGATGGTGGAAAATGGATTGAAATTGATAAGCTAGCATGTATAACCACTAAAAACCTGTTGCAATGTTAGTGGGGAATGTTCAAGGCTTTGACCCATTTCTCAATAACATATAATCAGTTAGATTTGGCGTCACACTAACCAAAATGTGTCCATAGCATGCGGTGCCAAAAGTTTTTATCCCATTTCTCATCATATATTTATTCCATCTCGTTTACTTCTTTATCAGATAGTTCCTGGTATTATCTGGAAACTTTGAACATTTTAGACAAATTTGGAAATTCTTAAAAGGCCATTTGTTTTAATACAACAATTAACTGCTTAGATCATCCACAGCACCCCACTGCAAGTTTCTTTTATTTTTTAGCAATTCAACAAATCTGCTGTATGTAAATTTAACATCATTTTTTGAGTAGTAAAAGGAAAATACAAATTAATCTTGCTTTACAATCTATGTTGTATAGTGATAAAAAAAAATCTATCCGGTACCTTAAACACTGTGAGGAAAGAACATGCATATACACCTCAATCCAGGGTATTGAGAAAAGTGTTGTTTTTTAGGGAAGCCGAAACTGATCGGCTGATATTTAGTAAAAAATATGCGATTGCAAAAAAACACAATCATTAATTAAAAAGCTTGAGCCAATTCTCAGCTGAGTTGGGGTCACTTTCATATGGAAATTAACGTAAATGAGCACGTCACCCTAAAATGATTTGTAAATCAATTACTCATTCAGTGTTTCTTTGAATTCCTGAGGAATCCTCCCCTCACATGCCAGCGTCTCCATGTAAACATAGATTAAATCCAATACACGTCGCCCAGACTTGTTGAGGTTGATGGCGGCCCTGGTTTTAACTGGTAAAATTATATCAAAACATCTGTTTGAATACTCTCATACAACTCCAAGTCTCAATACATTTCTAATTATTTGTGGCAGACATTCCTGAAAGTAAACTAATACCACACACCTGTGATTTAACACTCCCCCGCCTGCCTGCAAGTGTGTAATGTGGTCCAACACCCACCTCATTCACCTGGCTGGTTCTGGCCAGGAGATGTGCGTGTGGTTGCTCATGTACAGCACAGTCACACAGCCTTTATAACCACTACAAACAGTCAAACTTCACTGCTACACAGCTGCTATAACACAACAAAAACAGTCAGGGATCGGTCGTTTTCCGGCTGATGTGCCTTGAGCCTATGGAGTGTTTTCACATACGTCATTAATCTCGAGGTTGATTATGTTGGCGGTACTGATCGCATCTGAACTCGCTACCGTTCCTGATTATATGCTGCCTTCAAATTGGGTCACATTCACCGTGTTCAAGAGAAGAGCTCATATGAACGCCCCTCTCTTGAGGTTTTCATGACCTCATGAGTGGAAACTGTCCAAAAGCTCTGAGTGTACAAGTCGTGTACATGACTTCCCATAGTTACAGGCTTCTAAGAATCATGAACTTGTTTTTTCATCAATTGACTTTGTTAATAAATTGGTTGAACAGGGAAGTTTTAATTGTTTAGTCATGTATGTTTATGACAGATCAACATTTTGAGCCTAAAAGTTATAAGTCGACTGTTAGATTCAAAATCCTAAAAGTCTTGGAAATTTAAATCAATGTCTTAAGATATAAAGATCAGTTAATCACCTACCTTGGCTTTCACTGTACAGATGTAATTGATGAGCCGATGCTGATGCACGAACCATGAAACCTTTGCAATGTTTAAGATCTTCAAAACAACGTAGCTCACAATGTTGTGGTTCTAAGTCTGTTCACCTTAGTTTCTCAAAATGTTGCGCCATTTCCAGCTGATCGAGTCCTACGCTGTACGTTTAAGCAACTTCCACAGGTTTACATTCCAGTATCTCTGAAATGGCCATGCATTCTGGTTACTGGAAAAAAACCAATCAACTATGAAAATAAGTCACAGCCCCAGTCGAGCTCATCATTTACTGACTAAATTGATAATGACATGAGATGACATGGTGGCTTCCAAACTCTTCTTACTCGGGGAAACCTTTGAATATATTAGACTTGAAAAAGTTAGCCGAAAACTTGATGTAAGGGTAGTACTGAATGCTTGGACGGGATGGTCATCTTTGTTAAAAGCCTCCTAATATGCTAATATTTAGTCCCATACACTGGTACTGCCTGTGTGATATACAGTATACAGTCCTCATTGTTTAATATTCCCTCATCAAAGTAGCTCTAATATTTGACAGCTGAGCTTGTTTGTGTTGTGGCTAACATACAGCAGTGCTCGCTGACAGCACGGTGAACCACAGACGACTATAAAGGAACAGGCTTGTTTTTGATATTTTATTATTTACTGATATATTTAGATATCGTTGTCCCCACTCTGTCAGTCATACAAAGGCGCCAGATATTGAGAAAGGCTCTGATGTTATTTAAAGATCTTCCACAACTTTATCAGATGCACAGCGAAGACTTTACCCTTCCTGAAAGGGTGTTTGGAGGGCACATGCATAATGAAAGCGACTCCCCTCACCAGTCTGGCTCCAGGAAGCGTTTCAGTCTCCTCCTGTGAGTGGCAAAGCTAATTTGAGATGTAGGTGTCGGGGAACCAGTTCTCTCAGCAGATGCCAGCTCTGCGAGAGCCCGACGAGAAGAAAAAAAAACACAAAAAAACTGCAGTGCCTGGCACTCTTTAACTAAATGAAAACCAATGTGTGCCGGCTCTGTCTCCAGGGTGTCAGGAGGCCTAACTGGTTTAGAGGAGTTCCTTCTATTCACTGATATCTGTGAATGTTGAAGATTTCCCCCGACAGTTTCCCTTCATCCGTCAGATAAAGTCTGCAGTCCACCAATGATGAGTCTGTTACAATCAAATCCAAAATATTTTAATTACGAGGAAGCAACCTTAAAACTTGCTCCGTTTCTGTTGGCAACAGCCCTGCATTCCTGAGTCCATTTTGTTGGTTGTTGTAGTTCTTCAATCACGCTGCATTTCAAATGGAGAAACTGAATGTGGCCACAAGCAGCAGTGACCGGGGTCCAAGCAGACTGAGAGCATTTGGTTTGTTTGTTTCTGATTTAATTCTCAAGAAGCACTTGAAAACACACAACATATGTGAATCGTCATATTGTTGGCAAATTGGCCGCGGCCGCGTGGGAATTTGAACCCTGGACGATTGTATCCCCAGAGAAGGTGACTCATTGACTGAGCCGCTCTGGAGACGTGGCTTTCCACACACACCTTCTCACAAGTCGAGGCGATGACATCAGATGTGTAAAACTGGAGCGTTTTTGTCTGTTAAAACATAAATACAACAGCTAACAACACTTTGGTTTAAAAAACAAACAAACATCATGTTTGGGCACAAATGTTAGACATTTGGTCTCGCACTGAGCTACGGTTGCACATTTAGTATATTTTGAAAAAGTTCACTTTTGATCAGTCATTATTCGTTCATTCATGAAGTACAAACAATTTCAGTCAACACAATAATTAAACGACAACCTTGCTTTTGTCCGTCTGCGCAGACAACAAAACAATGTCACATGCGGTGCAACTGGCGATTAATTGATAAATCATGAACATCCCTACATTGAGCAAAATGTGTATACAGTATAAATTGCAACAAGATGTTGAAAATCATAGCAGACTCACCGTTTGACTAATCTAAACATTCAAAACGCTTGATAACTTCCATCTACAGAATGTCTGTCAGTCTGGCAGCATTGAATGCAGACAACATAGATTTTAATCAATTAAGAATATTTTGCAAAATATAGGATGATTGGACTTCTTGCCAGTGAGTATTTTTTTAAAGTTTGGTTTGTCAAATGTCTAGAAATTTAGATGTGTTGTAATAAATCATGCCAATTTTAACCACTCATTACCAAAATTCATGTATCGATCCGAGTCATGACCTCTAATCTTGCAAACAGATTTCTGTACGAATCCATGCAGCAGATTATTAGATGTAAACTGTTGTGTGCAGCAGAGTGTAAACGTAGCATCTGAACATGCAGACTGGTTTGGTTACAGTAGCTTAGGCCAATTTGGGTGTGGCTTATATGGATAGATTCATCAGGATCCACAGAATCAGGAGAGAGAAATGTTTCTGAGATATGCACTTCAAAAGTTATATGCCAAAACAACATTTGTGTCTTGACATTTTTTTTTTTAGGGTTTTAGGGAACAAGGAGAACAATCCAAACAAACGCAGTAGGTTTCCAGCAGCTTCACTTCTTTGACCCCTGATGATAAAGATTCAGTCATTTAAAACATCGCTGATAATTAGTTTTTATACCCCTTAGAATTTTAACGATAAATGTCAGTGGTGCATAAAAGTGTTCAGGTGTTCATAACACCCCTCAGAGTGTGGAGTGCCTTTTCAGTCAGTTGGCTGGGGTGCCAGGAGCCAAACCTGGCAAGAAAACCACCTCAGTCCTGTGTTCCCTGTTGTCAAACTGGCCTCCATTGGTCTGTTTTGATTTTACTGATCTGAATCTGTGAGGTAACCACACCCCGCTCATGTGAATATAACAGATGGAAATAAATGTGGCATAACAAAAAAGAAGTCCCTTGAAATAATAAAAGCGTTACATTGAAAAATGTTCCTTTTTAAAGCTAGAATAGGTTGGATTTGTTAGTTTTTGTTTGCGAAGGCACCGCAAAGATGGTTAATTGTTGAGTCTCATTTGCAGATATAAAATGCTGATGTTCGAGGTTGGTAAAGAGTCCTGAGCACAACAACATAATAATAAAATAATAAGATATGGGTTGAGGGCAGGGCTTCTGCAGATGCATTTTCATTGCATGTTTTTTTGGAAAAATCCTGTATAGTTTGCTTTTAAATAAAAAAAAACAATTTATTTATTAAATTATACTGACATTTATTTAAATTGCCTTTTATTTATGTATTTCCTCATTTATTTCTGACTTAAATCGTATTCCATATGTGTCACAATCATCTGTAATTATACAGGACAGGTCTGTCACTTTTTTCAGAATATCAAGTTTGAACGAATCAGAACTAACATGTAATTCATTCAAATGAATTCGAAAGCAGCCCACGGAGCCTAACCCTACATTACGCTGTAGAATTGATGTGGTTTGATTCATTTGTGGTGCCTCTGCTGCCTCGTGTGTGATGAGATAAAAAGTGATTTCTGCAGGCTAACAAATGTTGGAGAGTTTTGATTTTTAACATAAACACATAACAAGCTTTTTTGATAAGGATCCCTTACTTTTGTTTTGTTTTTCTTTTTCTTTTTTACAATTTTAACCCAGATAAGTATTGTGTGGGACACTTTACAGGGTTGTCTTGTTGTTAATAAGCCAACATAGTTTCAGATACTATTCTAAGCTTTCTTCAGCCTCACCCTGACTTATTGAAGTTGTGTTGTTCATATTTCTGTTCGGTCACTTTTTATCAATGATCTTTCCACCTGTGGTGTTGAATCCAAAACACTTCCCCACGTCAGATATCAGATGGTTTGGCGTCATGATACGAGATGAACAACAGTAACACGGTTTACACTGGCAGTAGGACAAGCAAGAGGTCTGTCCTAGATGCGGAGGCACCAGATTGTGTTTAAAGCAGCCTCACTGGACCACAAGTCAATACACCAACAACATGTGTTGCATTAAAAGGGAAAATGGAACAAGTCCCTGTTTTCTGCAGTCTGCTGAAAGTCATGGTGGAAAATGTAGAAAAGGTTCATAGGAAGTTTGGTAAAATAAGTGTTTTGGCACAGGTGGCTGAGGAAACGGACTTGATTGTTTTGATTATTAATTAATGGGGCTGCAACTAAAGATTTTTTTCATTATTGATTAATCTTGATTATTTTCTCGATTTAATCGGTTAGTTGTTTGGTCCATAAAAATCAGAAAATGGTGAAAAATGTTGATCAGTGTTTCCCAAAACCCAAGATGACTTTCTCAAATGTCCAAAGATATTCAGTTTACTGTCATAAAGGACTAAAGAAAAAAGAAAATAGTCACATTTATGAAGCTGAAATCAGAAATTTTTTTCTCAATTTTTTTTAGTTGGCAAATCGGATTAATTGTTGCGGCCCAGTGTGGCAACAAACGCCCTGTGTCACGTCTTCATATTGCTTGTTTTGTCCGACCAACAGTCCAAACCTTAATATATTTAATATACAGACAGAAAAGCAGCAAATCCTCACATTTGAGAAGCTGGAAGTTGTCCGTATTAACCACTTTATACACAATACATCACTAGAATTATTGCTGGTTTGTTTTCTGTCAGAATATATGAACAGATAAGTTAACCAGTGCATTTTTAAGCACCAATAATCACAAAAAAGAACTGCGTTTTGCCATTTGAGGCATGTTTATGATGGAGAGTGCTGAGGCCTAATTTAGGCCTGTCCTCTATTGAGGCCACCACTCCCTTAGACGCTGTTAGAACAGGTTTTCTGCAGGTTTCGACTAGTTAAATTTAGGACTTTTTAAGACCATTATTAACACAATTTAAGACCTGTTTTCTAGTCCATACCGGCAAAAAAATATATTACATTAACCCCTTATTAATTCTTAGTCTGTTAAATCATCTTTTAATGAAACTTGCCTCAACAAATCATATAAGGTTAAGACTTCTTGTTGCATTCGAGTGAAAATGGAACGTCCCTGTTCTCTGCAGTGTGTTGGAAGTCACTATGGAGAACGTTGGAAAGGTGTAGAGGACATTTGGTAAAACTGAAGAAAGTGTTTTGACGCAGGAGGCTGAAAAAACTCTAAATTGTTGTTGCCACTAATTAACCACCCAATATGTTTTTATGTATCATTGAATCTAGATTCAGTGTTTCTTAAAGCCCACTGTCACGCCTTCGTGTTGCTTGTTTTGTTCGAGCAACAGTCCAGAATGGGGCAACTGAAGATCATTTTCATTGTTTGTTAATCTGTTGATTATTTTCTCAATTAATCCATTATTTGTTTGGTCCATAAAATGTTCGGAAATGGTAAAAAATGTCAATCATTGTTTCCCAAAGCCCAAGATGACCACAACCGTCACAGACGACTGAAGAAACTGGGGCTGAACTATCCTGAAAACATATCTGATTGCAATTATTTTGAGTGATATTGCGATTTTGATATAATCTGAGATATTAGGAGGAATGCCAATTAATACATCATTAATCTAATTTTCTTTTAAAACATGTTATGGTGTCATTTTTGCAAGGATGCGTACCGAACAGATGTTTTCTTATGTCTGTAAAATAGGATGTGTAGGCCAGGACATTTCTGCAGCACGACGATATTTAATTTAAAATGGTAGTTTAACACACATTTAACACAGATTGCGCCTCCTGCGGTTTGAAAATTGCCGCAGGCCATATTGTGATTTTGATCAAATTTCAATTAATTGTTCAGCCCTAAAAGAAACCAGAAAATGTCCACATTTAAGAAACTGCAATCACAGTATTTTGCCTTTTTTCCCCCCAAAGAAAAAGTACTCAAATTAATAAATTATCAAAATAGTTGGCAGTTAACTTAATAATTGATTTTATAGTTGCAGCTCTTCTTGAAAACTCAAAGATACTCAATTTACAAACAGAAAAGCAGCAAATTATCATGCTTGAGAAGCTGAATATAGTCATAATCTACTATTTTATATTTGGTAAATCCTTAGAATTATTGCAGGTTTGTTGTGTATCATCCTTTATGGGCAGAGGAATCACCCAGTGCATTTTTAAGCACCAATAACCCCAGAAAAGAAATGCATCTTGCTCTCTAATTGTGGAGATAGTGCTGAGGCTACTGCGCTGTAAGCATGTCTTTTATATTTACCACTCTGCTTAATTTAGGCCTGTCCTCCATTGAGGCCACCACTCCCCCAGATGAGCCACACCAGAGCAGCTCCGGTCTGTGCTCCAGTCCTCTGCAGTGTACTAAAGCACAGCTCTCTAATAAATCCTCCGGTGTTTGCTGCTTCCAGCAAAGACTTGGAGGAAGGAGGCAGCTTCATCAAGCATCAGTATTCAAATTTAATTAACTTACACGTTGTCTCTCTCAGCTAATTAAAGTCAGCCAGAGAATCAGCGAACGGTTCCACCACAGCTGAGGTTTATGTGATGTTATCAAGTGCTCGCTGATTTGAGTTCAATGAGTACGTTTGTTTAAAAAAAAAATAAGAAAAGCTTTTTAAAACCTTGCGTCTGTTTTTCTGTTGCAGGTGCACTTTCAGGTTTCCCAGCACAAACATCAAGATCACATTCACAGCCCTGTCCAGTGGGAAGAAAATGAAGCGCGAAGCTCCAGAGTCCCCAGTGAAACCAGTACAGCCCCAGATCTCCCCCCTGACCATCAACATTCCAGACAACATCGCTCACCTAATGAGCCCCCTGCCATCGCCTACTGGCACCATTAGGTACTCAATACTGCAAATCATTATGTATTCGCAGACTTGAAGCAGGCAGCCAGTGACTTTTCTTCATGTGACTCGCAATTCACCTGCAACTCAGATTATTTCACTCAACGAATTAGTTGAAACTCTCCTCACAGACGGTTGTTGATCTCTTAGCAAAGTTGTATTTGTGTCGAAGCAAAGATTTGTTAGCATTTAGCATACATTAGCTTCTCTGGTTTCTAAGATCAGAAGTAAGTTTGATCAGTGACCTAAAGTGCCTGGTTAGGGGTAACTATTGACACAATGTGGGAGAAAATGAATATAATATTCATAACTATGTTTTCATTCATGTATAATCACCTGAAAATAAGAGTTGTTGTGTTTTCGTTACCTTAAAATGAGCCCTTTATGTCTACGGCAGACGCCTCCTCCATGGAGGCCACCATGTTGCATCACCGTTTTTCTACAGTATCCCAGAACAGACAAACCAAGCAAACACTGGCTCTAGATACAGACCTTTGTGTTCTCTGCTAAATGCCTTTTTCACCCTTATTACAATGCCTTTTTCACTCGTCATTCAGGGGTCAACTTTTATGTTTTTGTGGGATGTAAATCTACTTTCCCAAAGTTAATCTGTACTTGCTCCTGTGCATATTGCTTATTAATCATCAGGTGTTCATTTTAATGATAAGCTTGGTTTTAATACGTTATTTGATGCTATAAAAAAGGGGGATTTCATGTCATGATTGACAGCTGAGTCCTGCTTGCGATTGAGTCAGCCGGGACATCGATACCGCGGCTCCAACCCTGATCACTACGAGACCTGGGCAGTATCTATTTTTTCATACTTTCATATCTTCCTGGCATTTTTACTGGGGTAAACAGTATTATGGTGGCTAAATTGACAGAGGGGAGTACTACAGTACAGTGGAACACTATGTAGGAACGAGGAAGTGGAAACGTAATGTCAATTTTTATTTGTCAGTGGTCTGAAACTCTAAAATAAAATGTGACTAAACAGCATTAATTTACAAGCTAGAAACTTGCAGTGCGTCCTTAAAGGTGGCGTGCTGTTTGGGTCATATTTTCTAGTATTGATTAACGTCAGACATTGAACGCCTGTCTCTGTGCGACCATGATGAAATAAGTCCAGGACAAAGTTTGAAATATTTAGAATGTTGTCAATAAAACAAATATACAAGTTGGGCTGTATTGGTTTCAGAAGAATAAAATGTTAGAATATCTTTCCATCAGTTCTGTAAAAGCCCAGTTTTCTGAGTTTTTGTTCCTAGATCAACACATAGTAGTAAGAAGTTACTCTCACACCGCCCCTCATTGACCTTGACGTGTCAGCTGACCTTGACATGACCCCTATACGGTGATCAGCTTAGGCTTAGTTCAGTGACTGCAGGGCTCAGAGAGGAAGACGGCTCCATCTCAGACTCTTAGATCCTCTCAGCCACTGATCTCAGCCAGATGGCTGAAAACCAACCAGGTTTCTTCTGTCATACGAGGCTCATTTGTAGGTTATATGATATAATGTATTTACTGTTGGCGAATAAACAGTCGGTCTAATGAAAGGGGCAGCAGGTGCAGCACGTGTTCCTGAATCCTGAGCTTCTGCCTCTTTGTTTGGTTTACCAACATATCTGCAGTCCCCTGAGTGCTGAAATGCACATTAAATGCACATTAAATATGGAAATTGTCCTTTACATTCACCCCCCTGGTTATTCAGGCTATTAACTGGATAATTAGACTTGATTAAAGTTTGAATGCATTGTTGCTTTAGGCCTGATAGTGGCTCCTAAAGCGACTGCAGTGTTTCCAGACAATCTGGGAGGTTGGGCCATTAGCATAGAAGTCGGCCAAAAGCGTGCCACTGCAGCACAGACTGCGGATGAGCCGAGCCAGGGAACATAACTGTGGCCCTTCTGGGACACGGCGGGCTAGTTATATATTAAGCACTTAATCCAAACCTATTGTTGGTTGTTTATATTTGACTTGGCGTAAATGATCTTTACAGCAAGTTTCTTGGCAGGTGACAGTCATGTTGTTGTGTTCTCCTGCAGTGCTGCTAACTCGTGCCCCTCCAGCCCGCGAGGCGCAGGCTCGTCAGGCTACAGGATGGGCGGTCGCATGGTCAGCTCTGCAGAGCTGCAGCTTATAAATGACAACTCCCAGCCTGAGAACGACAAAGACGCCTCCGGAGGGGACAGTCCCAAGGTGAGAGCCAGACTGAAGTCCAGTCACTCTGTCAGGGGAAGTCTTTCACAGCTGACCTTTTAGTTTGTGATTCTTTTCAACATTCATCACTTACTTCACTTTTTCTCTGTCCTCTAGTACAATCAGGGTTTGTCCAAAGTCCTGAAAGTTTGGAAAATGATTGCTTTTAACCAATATGAAATTGTAAGATGTTGTAAGGTTGGGTTATATGCTTGAATTTGAATATAATCCTTGAAAAATGCTTCATTTTCAATTTAATCTGTTTCAGCTACGGCTTTGCTCGGGGGCCACTTTTACAAATTTACAGGAGGCTAAAGGGAATTTAATAAACAAACATTGATAAAATTATTTATCAGCTAAAATGATAAACTAGAGCTGCAGCTAACGATTATTTTCATTGTTGATTAATCTGTTGATTATTTTCCAGATGAATCGGTTAATTAATCCTGCCACAGTCTTTCCTGTAAAGACTATTTTTATCATCAGTCAATCCGTCGATCATTTTTCTCAATTAATCAATTCGTAAAAAGGGCGAAAATTATGAGAAATGTCTATCAGTGCTCCCCAAAGCCAAAGATGACGTCCTCAAATGAGAGAAGTAAAGAAACCGTCAACTATTATCAAAATAGTTGTTGATTAATTTAATAATCTCAGCTGAAGTTGTCATCAGGACAGGGTGTTTTCTGGGCGTCTGGGCTCCTGTGTGTTTGTAGACTGACTCATAAATGTGCATTTCTCCTCTGCTCCACAGGACGACTCTAAACCTCCGTACTCCTATGCACAGCTGATAGTCCAGGCCATAACACTGGCGACAGACAAGCAGCTCACATTAAATGGAATCTACAATCACATCACAAAGAACTACCCCTACTACAGGACTGCAGACAAGGGCTGGCAGGTGAGTTTTGGCCTTGTGACGCTCTGTCGGAGGATTTGGAGCACTATGGTTGAAATATAACAGACCTGCTGAAGAGCCTCTGCACCTCTACGATAATAAACCTTTCTCCTCTCTGTTGCAGAACTCAATCCGTCACAATCTGTCGTTGAACCGCTATTTCATCAAAGTGGCGCGGTCGCAGGAGGAGCCGGGCAAAGGTTCGTTCTGGAGGATAGACCCGTCCTCAGAGAGCAAGCTCATCGAGCAGGCCTTCAGGAAACGAAGGCCCCGGGGCGTCCCCTGCTTCAGGACCCCACACGGACCCCTCTCCTCCAGGTCTGCTTTGACACCACTGTCACACGATCCTGCTTTGATTCGTCAACACAGATTTGTTTTTAGCTTTATTGCTTAACTGCTCTCTATACTGCCATCATCAATCTGAACACCAACATCGACACACGAGCGTGAACCTGACTTTGCCCGTCTGACTCTCAGGAGTGCCCCGGCGTCTCCCAATCACTCGGGGGTTCTCTCCGCTCACTCCAGCGGCGTCCAGACCCCCGACAGCCTATCACGAGAGGGCTCCCCCGTTCCCCTAGAGCTGGAGACCTCCTCGGCTCCTGCCCCGACCTCCACCACGGCGGTCCAGCCCAAACTGGCAGTCATCCAGGAAGCACGCTTTGCACAAAACACACCAGGTATGAGACTCTCCCCTCTCTCTCTGTGTGTCTCTGTTGTCTGATTGTCTGTTTGTCTCTCTCTTAGACAGCAGTTTAAAGTGTTTGTGGTTTTGAGTGGAGCTTCTGTAGATGTTGATTCTGGCTTTGGCCCTCAAGTCTCTGCCACAACATGTTCTCCACGTTCTCGTGTCTCATTGTCAAGTTGATTTTAGTCAGCTTTTCTTCAAGAGGCACAATCACTCACATCACCTCTGCTCACATGAATGCAGGTTTAGTCTTTCAAAGTCGTCTTTCTTTCACAAATGAAATATTTGGGAGCAAAATCAAATGAGTAAATTTGACTGTAAAACTGTTTTATTGCCGCTCACATCCTGTGTTGAAACACTTTGTCTCCAGTTAAAATAATTACAGATCTTGTTAAATCCACCTGGTTCTTTGCCAGTTTCTGAACAGCAGCGTTGCACATGAACGGTTTATTTTGGCCCTTTACAGTATATTAGTGGACAGAGCCACCGTGACATCACCCACTGATTTGTGGACCGCCATTTTGAAGCCTCGAGTTTGCCATTATGGGGCCTGCCATCTTGTTTTTTTGTTTTTTTGCATCCAGAGCATGCACAGTACAGACAAGAGCGTGAAGCTGGTGGGTGACATCCTGTGACTTGGGCGGTGCTCGGTTCGGGTGTGTCCATTCAGCAGGAAATAATGGTGACCTGCGAGGTTGCGATCTTTTTTGTATTCTAGGGTTGCGCCATGTCATATAATTCCCAATAATACCGTCCTAGTTTTTTTATGATGCCAAAAATTCCTGTTGCGATAAAGGCAATATTACCAATATGACTTGCTGACAGAAAGATGTCATACTGTCACACGTTGCAACAACAAGTGTGGCTGAAAGTAAAAGTAACATTGCAACCAGCTCTGGAGGAGAGAGTGGAGTCAGTGGTGGTTTGGTTACAAAAGATAAGATGCACAATAAACCACAGTGGTTGAGTACTTTTAGTATTTAGATGATGTAGTAACAGAATCTTGATCCATATTTGATAAGCACTACCTAGTTTTACAGTTTGATCTGAGTTTTCAGGTTAAATGATGTTTCCCTAACTGTAACCAGATGCTTTTTGTCCCTAAACCTGCCCAGATCTTTACCAGAGCGTCGTTACGTGATGAAACATTATTAGTTTATACAACTTGTACAATGAAGAAACAGCGCATACAAATCTTGCAAGAGTTTCGCAAGTCTTGGACTCCCTTCTAGACATGATCCGGCTGCTGGGTTTCAGTCGTTCTTGTTCTACAGCCAAACGGTACCCTTAATTATGTTTCTAAAAACATTTTAAGTGAGAAATAGGCCATAGCAACACAATCCTGATCCATATTTGATCAACGCTTGTCTAGTTTAACAGTGTGATTCGAGTTTCTTGAGCCTTGTGTGTTGCTCTAGACAGACTGAGAAGGACCTGTCAATCACGTGGTAGTCCCACCATATTGTATACCCTGTTTTATTGTGAATTTTACTCTAAATGGAAACATAGTTTATAAAATGAACATCATGCTGTAATGAAGAAGACTTAAAACTAGAGATTGAGACAATAAACTCATTAGGAAACTGTTTACTGAGGTCATGCATCAGGTGAGAAGTTGGGTCATCTTCATGTAAGACTTGATACAGTCTGACTTCTTTTTGCAGCCAGTGGAGTCGCCCCCTGCTGGCTTTTAGAATGGCTGCAGGTGTGAGGCACTTCTGCATTGGCTTCACTTTTCAGATCCAGAATCTGTCCACTTCTTCTTCTTCTGTCAGAGGTTTTGACATGTTTGACTACTGAACTCAAACAAATGACATTACCTGGCATGAATGTAAATACAGACGGCTCCCTGGTTTGTTTATTCAGCTTAATAATGAATAAACCCCGGGCGATTCCTGTGTGTAAATATTGCACATTCTGTTCCAGGCTCGCCTGTTAACAACCAGCCGGTACTCATAGCAGTCCAGCGTCCGTTACCTCAAACTATCAAGCCAGTGACCTACACGATGGCCTCCCCAGTGAGCACCAGCACCTCCCAGCCTGCGGTCCAGACAGTCCACGTCCTGCAGCAGATCCCAGCGGGGTCCCTCAGCCCCGCCACCGCCGTCATCGCCCAGCCAGCCACCATCATCAACAAGAGCGAGCTGCAGGAGAACGGAGAGCACACAGAGGTCAAAGGTGAGACGGGAGAGGGGAGTGTTTTTATCCTGAATGTCGTAAACTTTTCCACTGGTACATTTCCTTTTCCATTACGACTTATAATGCACCAAGCTGTGCAGAGTCGGCGTGAGACTGAACATCTCTGGAGAGAGGCCAAAGAGTGCTGGACCCACCTCTAAGTGGGATTCACCGACATCTCATCTAGGGATCTTCTTAGCGACTAATTTCAATTAAACATGTCCTCCATGTCAAATTTCAGCCTAATGAAAAACGGTGGCCACCAAAGGGTGGGGACTTTTTCTTGACTAACCGACGGAACAGCCTAATCTGTGTACCTGCGGATATTCGATCGAGAAGATTTAGTCTGTATTGGAGAAAATGGCCAACACTGGTTATCCATAAAGCAGTTCCTTTCAGTGCACAGAATCCCTAGAATCAATTCATTCAAAAGATTCATTCACTGAATCGTTCAGTGCTTGACCAGAGCTCCGACCGTGTAGCCGCACTTACTGACGCAACTAGTGAAGTAAGAACTGTCGTTTGTGAACAGTGAGCTGAGAATTTAGTTGGATGCTACTCTAACTCACAGGATGGGTAGAAGTCTGCCGCTGGTCGCTTGTTTCAAGCGGCATCCGCTATCTGCATGTTCAGTCCTGGGGAAACGGCAGCTACCTCTGTGCTGCAACTTATATGCTGAAAACAGCAACTTGGCACCCGAGATGCTAATAGTACAAACATAAACAAGCTAAAAGCGGCTACCTTTTCTGTGGCAGTGATGTAGTCATTGTAATGCCAGAGATCGCCTCCTGAAGCAGCACCAACGCTGCATCCTGGGCGTAGCTCCGCTCAAGATGTTTGTGATTGGTTTAGAGAAATGCAAACAAGGCAGGATGTTTTTTCCCCTATAGCAGGATGTGATACTGTTTGCAAACTGAAAGCTCAAAATCTTAACATTATGTACAGCATGCATATCTTCCTGCACCTTCTTGATAAAGGCGGGAGAGAGAGGCGGGTTTCAGCCTCTGTGTGCTACTCACAGCTCCTAATTCACTGTGCAGCTGGTTCAGTGAACGAATCACTGAACATGCGTCTCGCAGTGAGACGCATGTTCAGTGAGTGAATCTCTGCACGTTGACTGAAAACTCAGCTGAACTGACTGTGACCAGGAAGTGATTCACTGAAGTTCATTTACTTCAGCGTCGTTCTCATGAACGAAACTTTTGCGAACGACCCAACACTAATTGAAACAACTCT
Organism: Lutjanus campechanus; assembly: GCA_027495735.1. NCBI lineage: Eukaryota > Metazoa > Chordata > Actinopteri > Lutjaniformes > Lutjanidae > Lutjanus > Lutjanus campechanus. The sequence goes on from JAJHUR010138450.1 coordinate 22,590, forward strand.
AGAAACAGAACAGCCTGAACTGTACTACTGTAATGAAAATGAGACAAGAGAGTAATAAGATTAATAAAAAAAGAAAGAGGAAGGATGTGGAAAAGCTTTCAGTACTGTTTTCAGTCACATGACCTGGTCAGAGCCTTCCCCAGCTCGCTTTTCCAGATCTGATTTATTGATATTTGCACGCGTGCCACAAATTAAGAGTGAGACCATTTTTCCCCCCACTGATTCATTTGCCTGATTTATTTATTTCTCAGTCAAAGTGGAGACGGTTCCCACCATCACCTCTATAGGCGGCTCCAGTCGCATCATCCAGAGCACCCAGTCAGCCACTCCCCTGCAGACTGTTACCATAGTGCAGCAGGCCCCCGTGGGTCAGCACCAGCTGCCCATTAAGGCCATCACACAGAACGGCACCCACAGCATCACCACTGCCATCCAGGGACCCGCCAGCTCAGGTGAGAAGCATCACACACTATATTTATTTTCAGGGGTTTTAATTAGATGTTCCCATGTAGCTACTTTTTTGTTCCATTATGATTATTAAATAGTTTCAGAGCCCAAAGTGACGTCTTCAGATTGCCTCTTGTGTCCAAACAACAGTCCAAACCCCACAGAATCTTATTGTTATTATTATTATTATTATTATTATTATTATTATTATTATTATTATTGACACAGAAAAGCAGCAAATCCTCACATTTAAGAAGCTGCAGCCGGAAAATGTTTGAAATTTTTGCTTGATATATAACTGACAATAAATCGATCATTAAAAATAGATGGTAGCTAATTTTTCTGTCAGTCAGCTAGCTGATTAATTTACTAATCGTTGCAGCTCTTGCTGCATTTTCTAGATTCATCGTTCCTCAATAAAATGTCAGAATATAGAGAAATGTTTTGATAGAGATAGAGAATGTTTTGTCTGTCCAAATCCCAAAGATGTTCAGTTTAATGTGATATGAAGCAGACTGAAAAAGAGGCTGAAAAAAAGCATTTTTGGATGAACGATTCGAGGAATGGTATGAAGGCAAAGTTTTAAAAGTCGCCTAAATATGATCAAACCATGAATGCCTCTTCAGTGTCGACATTTTGTTAGAAAAAAAGAAGTAAACCTCACAAATTACAACGGTTCATACAGTTCATAAAAATTTCAAGTGGTGGTTTCCTAACCACACCCTGGTAACACTTTTGTGCTTCCTAAAATGCTGAATTCACTGAATTTACTGAAATCAAGATCATTATATTAGTATACCTCTACACAAGGCAACATAAATTAGACTAATCCATATGTAAGTCTTTGCATTAACATAACTTTAAAACAAAGTTATTTAAATATCACATAAAATGGCACTTTCATATTTCTTTACAAATACTTGTGACTGCCAATTTGGCACTAATGAACAAAAATGTTGCCAATAATGAGAGTTATAAAAGAGTTAAGTTTCCTCTTGTCCATGCACTGCACACTTTCTGGTTGATTGTGGACATCAGACAAGGAGACCCACCCAGCAATGGGAAATTGTGGCATCACCTATTTCAGTATATTTCAAAACTTTCCCCTTTCCCTTTAAGACTTGATCTGTTATAAATGACACATTTATGAGACTGTGGAACAGTTGGAAAAAGTTTCTTTTGAAGTTATGTCGTATCGTGCCTGGACTACATCCTGTCCTGGCAGCAGCCGAGGCCGCTGCACTCACACCCGCACAACCTCCTGCTTACACATGTTGGCACTGCTCGAAAATTAAGGATGTCCCGTTAACCCGGGGACAGTAAAAGTAGCTCCTGGAACACAAAGATATGCTGCCTGGGACACGTCTGGGACAGAAAGAAATTTTTACCTTTATCCATCTTGTAAAATATGATTGTATTTGGCCGACAGACAAAAAAGTCAGTTTTGCACCTTGTTTGGCCTGTTTGCAGTGATGCATTTGTTAATCAGACAATTAGAAATAAACAGTAATTTAACCACTGAATAGAAGAATAATGAAAACTGATTGTGGCCAAACGCCTGCAGAGTTTTCAGTTTTTTTAAATCCTATACAAACGAAAAACTTCCATGGTGGACCAGAGCGAGTCAGTGAAGTGACGTTAGTAACTGAAATGACGTCATTATTAAACCGCGTTGTGTAGAACGAAAAAGAAGAACTTCAATCTGGAACAATGGTTGTTGAGTCAGATTAAAGTAGTAGAAGTAAAAGTCACTTCTGATAGTTTTTCTGAACATTTCTTCATCGCTTCCATGTTAAAAGTGATGCCTGGACAGCTGCTGTTAACTTTACACCATGCATCAACGGTGTTATTTGCTTTACCAACAATGTATAAGTGAGAAATGGTTAAAACTAACAGTACAGAGAGTCTCTCCTCACCCCGGCTGGTGTAAAAATCGATTGCCAGTGATCGTCTTATCTGCAGCAGTGATGAAATAAAGCCATGTCGTGACCAGTTTAAGTTTTATGTCAAGTGCTCACATAAAAACACTGATTGTCCAGTTCAGTTCCTCTATTAACCCGCTTCTTCCTCTCTTACTTCCTCCCCGTCTGGCAGCTCCGGTCGTGGCGAGCCCCCTCCACCTGCTGGCGACCCACGCCTCAGCCTCGGCCTCCCTCCCCACCAAACGACAGAACGGAGACCAGCTGGCCGGAGAACAGCCGGACGCCAAGCGCATCAAATCAGAAGATGAGGTGGCCCCGGCCTCCTCGACCCCGGCCGCCACCGCCGGGGCGGACTCGGACTCGTCGGCAGCTAACGACCCGGGCAGCCACCTCAACTAGTCTGTACCACCACACACCACACGACCCTCCCCCCCCTCCCTCTTCCTCCTCCACCACCACCACCACCGCCACATTCTCCTCCCTCCACGGTTTCTCTCTCTCGTCCCTGTCGTTCGTTTTGTTTCTCCTCCTTCAACCACTGACTCCTGAGGTGCCAAACGGAGAGGATTCTTTTCTTTTTCAGTTTCTGTTCTCGAGCATCAAAAGGAAAGAAAAAAAAAGTCCACCCCTTTAAAGACTGGAATGTGGGTTGAGAACAAAATAAATGGGACAATAGACGAACTCGAAGGTGTCCCCTGTGAGCCACTGAAACAGGAGAGTGTTGGACTAAACCAAGACCACAGGAAGCCTTAACAACAATTAACCCTTAAGAGCTGACCTTTGACCTCAAGAGGTCCAGCGGGGAGACTCCGCTCGGGCTGGACGCCACCTTTCTGTCGCATCTACCTCAGAGCAGATGGGAGACTCCGGCAGCCAGCAGAACGCATCCTCCCCCGGACCCGTCGGGACGAAGGGACCAACCTGAGCGACGAGTGTGACGAGCATTCAATGGTTAAATAAAACAAAACAAAAAAACAAAACAAAAATAAACGGTCATTCAGAAAGGGATCAACTCGGAGCCAATATTCCTGAAACTCTGGCAGCTAGCCTCTCACAATACTGACCTTCCTTTATCGCAGCTGTACGTAGATATGCAGTATTTTGTTGTTCAAAATGTGGAGCATAGGATTTTTTTTTTTAATGTATTTTCACTTAACTAGATAAGTAATTTAATTAAAGGAAGCGTACAAAATGATGAGGTCGATGACATTTCGGTGACTAAGTTGATAAGAAATCTCACTTTTTTTTTATGTGGACTTCCTTTTCTGTTCGGTGAAACAGTGTAATAGTTTTCGTAACCTTTTGTTTCTTTTTTTTTCTCCCCCCTCGTTCTGACACATATCCATATGAAAGTTGCTTAGTTATACCTACATATTTTAATACTTGCACAGATAACCGATATAAGCATATGAAATCTCCATGTGTAGTTCCAGATGTTGACCTTTGCATGTATCCGACAACAGAGACGTTGTTAACTGTAAATCGAACAGAGGAAAAAAAAAGACCTGCTTTGTCCAAACCAGACCTGCACTTGATTAAATGTTTGTGTTTTCATTTCCCTCCTCCTCCTTCTTCTTCTTCTTCTTTTTTTGTTTTCCTCCCACCCTCCTCCTCCTCCTCTTCCTCTTCGTCCCTCCCGGCTGTGTTGACGTTGTGGTGTTGGCAGACCCTCCCCACCCCTCTTTTGGCTTGATTATTTTACTCTGTTCCGGCGACCTGGCGAGTCTGTTTTCTGATTGTACACGTTCCAAACAATAGTAAAAGAAAAAAAATTGATGTTTGTTCTGCTTCAGTGGAGAAATGCTTTTTTTTAAATAAATTAATTTAAAGCCCTTTTCTGTATCCGTGTCTTTCGCTTCAGCTTCTGAATGATGGTTTAGTTTTTGATGCTGGAAAAAGAGCAACAGACAACTGGTTGTAGTTCCACTCGTCTCCACTGGGAGGCGCTGGAGGATTGATTTTAAGGCCGTCAGACGGTTAGAAAAACAGCAGATTTTTCCTTTACCACAAGATGGCTGCATCCTAATAACACAAGTGAAGCAGGAACATTTTTAGTACTTTTAATTAGGTTACTCATTATCAATCCAGAAGCAAGTGAAAACTTTTTGTTTGTTTGTTTTTAGGAGAAAGATTAATGCACATTAATTTAATAGATCGAGCATACTATTCATATCAGGGGTCTCAAACTGCTGAAATTTTTCTACTTTTAATTTATCACTTCATACCAATTTAAACTACCCTTTAATTGAACGCAATACTATTTTAAGAAATGTATGTATGTATTTTTGGAGGATTTAATATTCTATGTCCTGAAAAGGACAGTTTGTTCAACAGTCTTTCCCCTTTTGGCAAATAATCAGTTACATGACAAAGTCAGAATTTTCTCCACACATGCTGTGGCCTTTAATGAAAAGAACAGAGCAGCTATTCTCATCTGAGTTATGAAGGACTGACTCAAGGTGACAGAAGAGTCAGAGAGAAAATAGCTTAAATCATGGAAATATTAGATTTTTTTCTTAAATTAAAGGGGGTAAATTGTTGCTATATGGCATCATGTTGCATGATTGTGTAAACTACCATTTTAAAAATATCCTTTTATTGACAAAACAAACCCAACTTATATTTAGTGAAACGTACAATCCAGTAATTACAGTTAAATTAACATAACTATCTTAATTATCTTAATAAGAGACAAACATCATGATCTTCCTGCTGGTTGTGTCGGGGAACTGCAGTTTGGGACGGATATGCGTAATGTGCGTGAGTGCGAGTAATTAATTGCAACAGACTCTGAAGCTACATGTTTGTCTTTGTTGGTCACATGTTGTCTGGCTTCAATCTCCTCGACCGTCGCCGTGATCTCATCTTCCAAAAAGTTTGCTTTTTCTCTTTTGGTCTGTGGTTACTCGCGACTAAACCCTCATCTGTGCCGCATTATGTAAAAGGAAAACCGCCGATCGCGAGGCAGATGCCGTCAATTTTAAGTTAATTTGAGATTTATGGTTCGCAGGTGCTTAAAGGTGGAATCAGTAGGATTTGTCCGAGATGTTTGTAAACGCACCAGAAAGATAGTTTGAGTTAAATTCTGACATTTTGGGTTGGTAAAGGTTGAGGCAGTCTTCATACAACCACAGATTTACAGATTTTATTGTCAGAACTTGTGCAAACAAGTTGTTTAATGCTCAGTCTTTTTTTATAAATGAGTATTTCAAAACTTTTAATCTAGTTCAGAATCATCCAGATTTTGTAATCTTTTTTTGCCATCACAGATAACATTGATCTTGTAGATGTTGTCTGGTTTTTCAAAGAATTTCCAGATAAAATCATTCTGATCCAGATACAGGAAGATCAAGATTACAGAATCTAGATTTGCAGTCTTCGGATAGGCCTCCATCTGTGTGTCAAAGTAACAGGGTCATCAACCTGATGGAAAATATTGGTTTATTGGTATATTGTTTAATTTAGAATGTAAACTGTTTGAATATGATCTGTGTTACTTTAAAAAGAAAAGCTGAATACATCCCATGAGCCCTACATGTCTCTAAATCTACCTTGAATCCATGTCGAATCCACCTTCCCAGTGGGATCAGGATAATCCGGAGTTTTAGCATCAACACTAGTTTTGAAAACCTCCTAAACAACATTTGTTCTGGATTCTGGGTAGGATTGGATTACCAAATCCATATCCCACTTCTGTAGGATCAGAATCACATCACATCTCATTCTGATCTAGACTAAAAGTTTTGAAATCCTGGCCCCTGGTCATGATCCAGGTGTGGTATGTTCCAGGTCATGGAACATACTGAACATAAACAAAGCTTGCTGACACGGGTTTCGAGAAGAAAATTTATAACTTAAGCAGCTGTAATCAATAAATCTCAAATTAACTTAAAAATTGGTCGCGTCTGCCTTACCGATCTGTGATTTCTTGGGGCACAGATTAGCGTTTTGTCAGGAAAAACCATGGAACCAAAAGAGAAAATTAAACTTTTTGGAAGATGAGATCAGTGTGATGTTAGTGGAGATTGAATCCAGGTAGCACGTTATTTTGGTGGACTGAATAGTGGGGTGACAAACAAAGCCGAACACATGTCCTGGGAGTGTTTTTGATCATCGCTAATCACATTCTTCATAAAACTCTTGCACAGTTCGCCACAGCCTCGAGCCTCGGGCGTATGTGTCCCAAACTTCAATGCCCCCACATAACCAGCAGGAAAATCACTTAGGGAAAAGTCTAGACTCTGCTCAGAGATAAGATCATTTCTACATCAAAGTAAAGTTTCATAAATAACAACTTATTTTCTGCTTAAGTCAAAAGTTGTTGTTTTTTTAAACACAAAATTGATTGTAAATCCATTTCAAACGAGGCCCCTATGAAGTCATGATTATGATATTCAACAATTGTGGCTCAGTGGTAGAGCGGGTCGTCCCCTAATCGGAGGGTTGGTGGTTCGATTCCCGGCTCCCTTAGTCTACATGTCGAAGTGTCCTTGGGCAAGACACTGAACCCCGAACTGCTCCCGGTGCTGCGCCACCGGTGTATGAATGTGTATGAATGATTTCTGATGCACAGGTTGGGTCTTTCTAGAAGAAGCCACCTGTGTCATTAGTGTGTGAAAGTGTGTGTGAATGCGGTGAATGTGACTCGTAGTTGTAAAAGCGCTTTGAGTAGTCTATGACC
>JAJHUR010138451.1:0-15696 GCA_027495735.1 Lutjanus campechanus
TCAGTGTAATTTCTTGTGCACGGCTTCAGGGGCTTGATGTGACCTGACGGCCGGTCCGCACCTGAGCCTCCCTCCTAAATTAAACTGTTTAGCCTGGCAGAAGTACAAACTAGTGTTGTGTTTGGCCTGACAACAGTGTTATTACCAGTGGTAAACTGAGACAAGTTTACATGAGGACAAACTGTTACAAACGCACTGTGGGAACCTGCCAAATATTGCATCAGGTTAATGGTAAATATATCAGTAGAACTAATGTTTCCAGCAACTGACAATATCTAACCAGAACTTAGGTGAAATGCATGTCTGGTTTTCTGTTATTTACAGCATTATACGTTTTTTTAATTATTATTAAATTGATTTAATTAAACCTTTACTAAAGTTAGGGTAAAATGCATATCAATGATATGTGAATTTATTTTCCTAATTAAAATAGAAGAATAGAGGGACTCATAGAAATGCAGTAACTACCATTTATTTTTTCCTGCACTGGTCTGTTAAGCTCAGATATGTCGAGGCCTCTGTGTTTTATATTGGAAGGTGCTCAGTAATGAGAGCTTAAAAATGAACAAATTGGAGGTACATCTCTAAACTACATTCTTGGCATCGGCGCAAGTGCAAGTAATTTTCTTTTGTGCAAAGAAGACACTGTTTTGGCAGTGGGAGAGTAAGTCAGTAATGTGTTTTGTTGTGGTCTTTATCAGTAATTGTAGATGTTTCAGTAATTCATGGTGTGTTTGGGTCCCACAGAGACACCAAATTTCTCTTTTGGTTCTCGAGCTAAAAGAACGTTTGGGAACTCCTGGTCCAATTAATGTGATAAAGTACCAGTTAACAGTGGTTAATGACCTAAACACAAACACCTGATATATAAACAATATGATCACTCGAAATTAACACTCAAACACCCGATGACCACATACTGCAATGTTTCAATCTTTGTCAGGTCAGGAAGACCTTGAAAACACTGCACAAAATGTTGATTCACTTAATTTTCTGGGGGTTGCAGTATCTAGTTTGCTGATTATCTCAACTCTTCCTAGAAATTTAAACAAATGCAGGCGACTTTAACTGCAAACCTTCATGTTATCTTCTCTTCTTACACTCAGATTCTGTCGTGAAATGATACTTTGAGGTGATCTCAGATAATACAGTATTAAGTCTTAGTTTGAGTATCAATACTAGTGTCAGTAGGAGTGATATAAAAATGTATCATCTGATGTTAGATGGCATCCTGGACACAAACATTCTTATTGGTGCAGTAGTTTTTACATCCCTGCTGCTATTGTGAGCAAGCATGAAGTTATCTTTCACGTAATGAACGTTTAGTTATTTATTTATTTACAGTTGAGAACGGTCTTGTGTTTAAACATGATCAAGGAATTAATAGAGAGAATAGTAAAAAGACATGCATAGAGCTGTAACGAGTAATCATTTATTAACTGGCCATTAAATTAATTGTCACCTATTTTTGATAATAGATTAGGCTAATTGCTAATAAAAAATGTCCAAATTCTCTGATTACAGTTTCTTAGTGCTCTGGTTTCTTTAGTCCTCTATCGGGTTGAGAACAAAACTAAGACATTTGAGGATGTTTGGAAAACAGTGATCCCCATTTTCTGAGTTGTTATAGACCAAACAACTAATTGATTAATTGAGAAAATAATCCATCCATCCATTTTCTGTAACCGCTTATCCGTGAGGGTTGTGGGGGGCTGGAGCCTATCCCAGCTGACATTGGGCAAGAGGCTGGGTACACCCTGGACAAGTCGCCAGTTCATCGCAGGGCTGTGAGAAAATAATCAACAATATAAATTGATACAAATTTGTAATTTCTAATATGTTTAGAAGTAGAATAGTAGTTAATTTTTACATTTTTAAGGCTGCAACTAACAATTATTCTCATTATCAATTAATTTATTAAGTATTTTCTTGATGACTTTATTATCATTAAGTGGTTTGGTCCATAAAATGTTGAAAAAAATGTTGATCACTGTTATCCAAAGCTCGAGATGACATCCTCATATGTCTTGTTTTGCCCAAAACACAAAAATATTCAGTTTACTGTCAGCGAGGACTAAAGAAACCAGAATATATTCACATTTGAGAGGCTGCCATCAGAAAATTTTAACATTTTTTTAATTTAAAAAAATATCTCAAAAACAATTAATTGATTATCAAAATAGTTGCTGATGAATTTAATTATCGATAACTTGTTGCAGCTCTACATGTTTCACTCCTTTACACGATAGTAAATTAGCTGCTTTTAACAATAAAAAGTATTGATATCTGTATTGATATGGTTGATACCCAGTCCTGGTCGAGCAGGTGAACAGTGGTTAATATATATGACAACATAAACATGCAGTTGTTTCAAACAGCATTTATTGTTGTGTGAGAAAATATTGTCTCAGGCAGATTATAGATCTCGCAGTACAATCCAAATGACAAGATCAAAAATCTCCTGTGCCACCGCAGAAAAACAAAAAAAACCTGCTGCTTACAGAGCTCAGGTCTTGTGCCGCCACACTCGCTTCTAGAGAATATGTTCTGACATGTTGGTGATACCATCACTATTACAAAGAGCTACTTAGCATCATACATAAATCTTTTCAATATTTTACTTTTTAAATAACACTCTCGACTGCCACAAATTATAAATTAAAATCTAAATTTGATTTTTGCATTCCTTAAATTACTTCATGTAAGCCAATATAAACATACATTTACATATTTACAAAACTATACACATGCACCTTTACTACACTGAGGTTGTATTCATATATGTATATACTGTACAAACACACAAACAAGTTGTTGCCACATACAGCGTGTGGCTCCAGGAGTCACCAATCCTACAGGTTCTTTTTTAAACAGACCGATTGTGCTTTTCAAGTCATTCCAGCCAGATTTGCAAACAGTTGCAAGTTCTTCAGTGAGTGATCGCAGTAGACTTTAAATAATCAGCTTCACCTCGATAGTGGCTTCACATCTTACTAACCAAGTAGCTGCACTGGGTACTCCAACATTCTAGTATCATAATACAGTTTCACAATATGGAAAAATAAGTAAAGACCTCTAAAGTCCCACCTACAACGCATCATAGCTGGACTAACAGTTCAGCAGGGTTTGCACTGAGAGCCCACTGACCCAAATTATTTCTAGTCATTCAAATTGTTCTTTCACAGATATTTAGTTGTATCTTATAAACAATTTTCAGAATTATTGAGTATAAAAAACATATTCTAGGAGCTCCACTTTGGGCTGAGCTTTAAATCCACGTATTTCTTCTTGTTTAATAGCAAAAGTAACTAAAATGCTGAATCCTATAGGATTAATTAGAAGGGAGCTCTGATAGTAAAGGACCAGTGTTTAGGGTTTAGTGGCATCTAGTGGTGAAGTTGTAGACTGCAACTAGCTGAATCCTGCTCGCCTCACCCTTCCCTTCTGGCAGCCTTTATGATCGAAAGACCTATTTTTGGCCCAGCTGCAACTATGAATATCTCTGTCTTCCTCAGAAGTTTTCCCCTTTTTTTCATTTGGCATTCATAGCTAACCTAGAGAGATTCAAGATGAGCCGTCAGCAGAATTTAGAGGAAAAGGCACTGATGTAGATATTGGTCTTGATGAAGGGCTGGATGATATATCGATATTATATCTATATCATGGTATGAGACTAAATATCGTGTTAGATTTTGGGGTATTTTTTAAATCATGATATGTCATAGTTCTTGTCTCTCTCTGGTTCTAAAGGCTTCATTACAGTAAAGTGAAGTTTTCTGAACTTGTTCAAATTGTTCTGTTAATTGTTTTTACCCACTTAGTCATTATATCCACATTAACGATGATTATTTATCAAAAATTTCTTATTAATATTGTATGAAAGCACCACTAGTCTTCCCTGTTGTTGCAACATTTATATTGAGGTATTTGTTGAAAATATTGTGATATTTGATTTTGTCCAAATCATCCAGCCCTTCTGTATGTAATGTTGGGCAGTTTAATCTACAGTACTGCATCATAGTCCAAACATATAATGATGATCTTATAGACTATTTCAGAATTTACAGTATTTTATTTTAGAGAAAATGTGCATATTGAGATATATATCATATATTGTGGCAATATTATAATAATAATATAATTATTATTTGGTGTTAAGACGACATATATTTATAACTGGAGAGAGTAAGAATCACTTTACGCCTACAACAATGATAAATGAAAATTGTTATAAATGATTTGTTATTAATGTCCATATAAACTTGTAAAAAACACTGAAGGCCCTCTGTAGAGCCGGTGTTCAGTTTGTCTGTTCGAGCTACTGTAGAAACATGGCGGTGCAGCGTGGCCGACTCTGGAAGGGGGCAACATCCTCTATTGATATAAATGGTTTAGTTTAATTAAATCTTATACACCAGACCTTTAAGTTTGGTAACATTTACATGTATTTGGGGGGGGGGAGTTTTAATCTTACCAACACCAATTAGAAAATGATTTTTAATAGCAAAAATGATTCTTTTCATCAATATCTGTCAAAGCCAAACTTATAGAGTCCAGATATGACGTGAACAATAAGTGGGACTTTCACACTTCATTAAACACAGTGACATTTCAATGGCAAATACAATCTAAATATGTTTTAAATCAAGACAATCCCTTTGACGATTAAATATTTACACTTGTCTCACTTTGGCCTAAAATAAAAACTTTATATGAACACATATAGCAACAGTGGTTGTGTAAAATCTTTTTTTTTTAAAAATCACATGAATAAATGAACAAATTCATCTAGGAAAATGTCTTCAAGCACTTTTTCTCTCCATTTTAAAAATCAGAGCGACAGTTTTTATGCAGAAATCCTTCAAATACCATCAAATTTTACTTTCCCACCTTTTTAAGAGCATTAATGAAGCTTCATACACGTACAACCAGGCAGCCTGTTTAAGATGATAAAATGTAAAATTTATATAAAATTGGAGGGAGTGAAGTTGAGGTTTCCTCTCACGTGATTTAAATGCACCATGGCCCGGTCGTACGCGGTGTGAACAGACTTGCGGACGCTGGGTTTCTTTCCTTCCATCAGGCGCAGTTTGTCCACAGTGTCGTCCATCCCCAGCGGCAGCAGTTTGTTCCGAGGGAGCCACTGCCTAAAAATCAAGAGGAGAAATTTCAAAGTGACCAAGATTGTTAACATTCAGCATGAGGTTCAGCCGGCATGTCTAAATCTTACCAAGTTCTTTTGGTGTCAAAGAAGAGCACCAAGAAGAGCTTTTTGCCTTCTTCCGTTTCCCTCCACTCGCCCAGTTTGAGCACCTCCACAGGAGGCACTGGGATGGGGATGCCGTTGTGAAGAAGCCCTTCCTGGGGCATGTCCGGGTCAACAATCTGTGACAATAAATCATGTCAGTTACAGTTGACTGAATTATCATCCCCCCTCTATGAGGCCTTTTTCTTTATGTCTGCTCTGAGACTCTGAGCCAAACAAATGCTGCAGTGTATACACCATAAATCAAATGCACCCTCACCATGGCTGGGTATGATGGATATCCTCTGCATTTGGCCCAAACGAGGTCCAGAGGTGCAAGTTCAGTGTTACTATCTAAAGACAGAAGTGTAGACTTTCCTGTGAACAGGATATTCCAATATATACAATTAATTTGTGTTCATGACAGCTCGTGAGCCCAAATTGAGAATTTAATGTAATTATATTGCTCATAAAAATTGCAAACTTATTTTTTGTGTGCAGAATCTTACATTACAAATCCACAAAACACACAAAAACTGAGGCATTTCACTGTATTTTGACTGTTTTCTCATCATACACACCAGACCCGGAGATGTCTCCATTCTCACTGCTGGGAACTTTAGCCAGTGCAGGTTTACCACGACTTCGTTTGGGTGGGGGGACACTGCAGCTGTAAAAAAGACAGGTAAAGTTCATCTTATGTTGAGGCTTTAATTCAATACTTTAGAATTTCAAAGACAAAGGGCCTCATGCAAGAACATTTTTGTGATGAAAGTACTCATTCTACCACATAGTACCACTGCAAATTCTGTTCTCATTTTTTTTTTCCTTGCTTACATGCTAATGTAGACTTGCCAGAGAATATTAATCAATTACTTTTTTCTCAAACTCCAAATAAACCACTCTTCACATTGGCATAACTTCGACCATGCAGTACTTATTAAAAAAGAAAATATGGTTGCTTCTGTTATTTCCTTCTTCCAAGGCAGCTGTAATGAAAACCAGGATAAAATTCCGGGAGTTGAGTTTACATTTCAACGAAGTTATGAAAGGTATCTTAGCTGCAGAGCACACAAGGCCAGGTTGCCTCCCAAGTGTCCATGCGATCTGTTGCTGACTCGTAAAATAATGTCCGGCACAGTGCTCACTCTACAAAACGCCTCGGAGAAGAATGAGGGCAAAACTGCATTACCAATCTGTTTTATCTCAGCTAAAAACACACAAAGTTAGTGTCTCGTTCACTGCAGAGCCTGTTTGTATCTGGTACAGGTAACATCTCTTCATCTGTTTCTCTTCTGCTCTGCTCCATGTGCATGTGGGTGTCGGTGAAATAGAGGGGAAGAGAGAAATAGTGAATGTACTTAAGACTGTCACAGTGATCTGAAATGAAACGAGTGCACATAAATTGGGTAAGTAGGAAAACATAAATAAAATAATTTGTTTCTTTGAGGGTGGGGAGAAGGGTCGGGCGACTGGACAAATCAATCACCGATTGACGATGGGCTGAATCCATTGCCGGTTGAATTTTTTTTGGCCTATTTTTGGGCCAATATTTGTCATTTTATTTTGCTAATGTAATGGTCTGCAGAGTGACAGCTGCTGCTCCGCGCTGCTCTCTCATCCAGCGGCACAGCACACACCCACTCAGCCGGACCATGAGTGTGCTAAGCTGGGAGAGAAGTGACAAGTAAACAGCCTGCAGAGCCAGACTCTTTGCATTCTTTTCAGACGGTGAATTAAGGATTTATTTCGATCAGAGTTGGTGGTTGTTGGAAGAATTAGACAGACTAACAAAGATGGTTTGGGTGAGTTTTACATGTTTTTCTGTCCAGTTTGAATCAAGTCTGTTTTACGAGGAGTTAACGAGACAATTAAGCTCGTCTTAGTTTGGTAAAAGAGAGAAACTTCAGAAGGTGATCAGGTGTATTCTCTATTTAAAAAGGAAAATAAGAGTGATGATATTTAAGTACTTGACACTTTGTGAGTTTATTTTGTTTACTGGACATAGTGAACACATGCAGTGTGTGTAACATGGTGAATTCAAATCTCCCCGCTGAGACTCGAGAGGACGGAAAGAAGTGACGAAGGTATTGTCAATCAACAATGGACGGGCTGATGATGGTTGGCTGGAAAATTTCATCATATTGCCCAACCCTAGTGGGGAGCACCACTAGGGGTGGGAGGGGTGCAATGATGGGGTAAACACTGATGACTTGTATGACGGTATGGGCCTCTTCTGAATATCACATGTCTCTAAGAGAAAATCCAAAGTATGAGAAAACTGGCCACAAATTCCCTGAAAATGCTCATATGTGCCACTGAAGAACTAATCTGTTCGTATGGGCAGTTCTTGCATGAGATCCATGTCCTCCATGACTCCATACTCACATTAATTTTTGGTCGTCATCATCATGGTCTGCAGAGGAGTGCTTTCCATTTGTCAGGCCTGGTGAAAACACAAATGAAAAAAGTGACTTTCTAGAATGTCAAGAATCTCTCTCTCTGTAATATTATGTGTATTTTGTCCTCACCCTCCTCTGTGGGTGGTGAAGGGAGTTTCTCTGCTTCACTCTCTGAGCTGTGGCCTCTAGACCTCAGGTGGTGTGAAGAAGGAGACGGGGGTGTAGGTGAAGCGTTTGGAGTGGGAGGTAAGGTGGTGATGTTGGTCACACTGGGTGAACTGGGGCTGGCGGGGGTGCTGTCCAACCCGTTTGTCTTATCCTCTGATGCTTTACCATTTTCTTGTGGCTGTGACTTGTTTTTTGCCATTCGTGCCCCGTTTTTGGCTTTCTTAAACAGAACAGATGTGCGACGACCGACTCCGACCAAAGGCAGAGTCGGGGGCGTTCCCAACGGAGTGACCTCGTGAACAGACTCTGGTTGTGAAGATGGTGTCTCACCGACTTCGGCCTCGTCTTCGCCTTGGCTTTTGCTTCCACTGCGGGACGACCTCTGACGCTTGTAGGAGCGTCCGGGTGACCTTCGCCCTCCAGTTACGATGCCCAGTACCGGGGGTTCCAGAGGAGCGTCTCCTGGCAGCGGCGATGACACTGGGCATGTGAGTTCCAGCACAGGTGGAGAGTCGTCTGGATCAAAGAGAAATTTATAAATACAGCTGAAGCAATGAGTCAATCAAACTTTTTAGCCATTTGTTAATTAAAATCTTCAACCATAATGTGAGGATTTACTCCTTTTCATCATTGAGAACTCAATATCTTTGGGTCTTGAACTGTTTGGACATCACATTGGACAATTTGAAAAAATTTTTTAGAAAAAAATGATTAATTGGCAGATTAATTTATAATACTCTAATCATTAATAATCCATTTACAGAGCAATTACTGGCTAATTATATTAGTAATAGCCAGGGGTGACACTAGATGGAACTTCTTGCCGGTACTACTACTCCAGCCTTCATCGCTTCATATTGTTCTCCAATGGTTCCAGCCTCAGCCTCATCCCTGAACACACATTCAATTTTTAACGCCTGTATGATAGAAAGAACATTGTGTACAACAAATGATTTATTTAAAGATACTGTAAAGCATCAATAAATGTGTGTTCTGAGTTTGTCACACCACAGAAACATGCATTAATAACCACTCAGACAAATTTGAAAGATTTAAAAAATCGCTTAGTATATGAAATAGGGTCTCAAAATCATGAAAACATGAGCAGTTTTCTCTGCTCTGAAACGCTGGAGGTATGTCCGCTCCACTGTCTCCGGTGTCAAACACCACCATGACCTGAAAACGACCTGTAATATAAGAATGCTCCATCCAGCAGCTTTACTGGACACGTCTAGACATGCTCGAGCTTGCAAAGCCAGACGACAGTGGCAGGATTTTTTTTCCCTTCTGTGACAGGTTGTTGGAGCTGAGGTGAGCTGCTGGGTTGATTTGAACTGAGAGAGTTACTGAAGATACGTTCATAACTGACTAACAGGGAGGAACCATGGCTCCAGCACATCTGCCCAAAAGTCTTTTCACGTTTTCAGCAAACTGTGTTCTAGCATTTATCATGTTTAGAAGGAAAACTCCCCTTTTTCCTTTACACAGACTTTAAATGGTGGAAGTGCCACAGAGTCATTTGAGAACACTGAGAAAAATGTCAAAAATCTTAACAGTTTGCTTTGTTTAAAATTAGAACATAAATTACATCTTAATTCATCAGCAACAGTTGAACAGTTTACAAGTCTCTGTCTGAATTTTCATTGGGCATTTTAAAAAATAAAGACATGATGATGAGTAAAATGTCTCAAAATGTTCTCGTTTAAGAAGTAAAGATACACACCCACACCATTATCACACCAGAGTTACAGAAGAATCCATGGAGGTCGCTTATTCAATCTGCTGTCTATGTTGTTAGAAAAAAACTGAACCTCATGATGCATCACGGCTGATTTTATCTGTCATTATATTTAGGAGATTTCTGCCAGAAACGACTGCCTGCCAAAATGTCACAGCCCCTCGATATAAGACAGTCAGCTGCAGCAGAGGCTGACATTACCCAGCAGTAACTAAACAGTTTTGCAAAGGCTAATAATTCCCTCGAGCATGGTTTAAAAACCCACAGTTCTGTCCTGGGAATAAACAAACTGGAACAATTTAGAAGAAAACCGTTGTTTATGCTGACCTAACCCCGGGCCTCTGCGACCTTTACAATCAACTGAGCCATTTTTGGCTGGAAAAGAAAAAAACTAAATCTGTCTGGAGCCACAACTATTTTCATCAGTGACTTAAAAAAAAAAATTTGGCATCAATAGCTAGCCTAGGTTGACTTCAGACTAACCAACAGTAAAATTTGTGATGCACATTTTCGTTGATGAAATATTAAAACTTTTTTATCATTCCGTGTATACTGTGCACTGAACATTTTAGTGATACAGCGCTCTGCATCGTAGCGCTCTGCATCGTACCAGTCCACTTTCAGCCCCAGTACTGGCCAAATGAAAGAAAATAATTGAATAGAAATTAAAATATCTTTTACCTGTCTCAGAGTTGGACACTGCTGTCAAAGGTCCATTATCAATGACATTTGTCTTCTCCTTTTTCTTTTCCTTCTCTACCTCTTCTTCCTCATCCTCCTCTTCCTCTTCTTCCTCCTCTTTTCCTTCGTCCTCCTTGTCGTTACCGTTCACAGACTGAGAGTTTTGCTGCTGTTGGCTCATCTTCTGTCTGAGACCGTTGATCTCTCGGCGCAGCAGCCTGATGCGTTTGGTCCGACCACCGCTGGTCCGCATGGCCGTGACCATGTCCAGTTTGTCCAGTAAGGCCTTCAGCTGTTCCTCTGTGGTTAAGTGCACTCTGTTGTCTGGGTCCAAGAGAGAGTCCACTGTAGAGAGAAGAGGGAGGGAAACAAAAAGGCAGATGAACTGATGAGACATGACGATTATGTTCGTGAAGAAATAACTCATATACGTAGGTCTCACTCTCAACTCACCATCGTCCCACGTACAGTGGTAGAAGCCATGTTTGTTCAGAACGTCTGGGAGGTGCATCCCAGTGCTGGGGTCCAGGCCGATGCTCTGAGACTGCCTGTGGGCGTGGCGCAGGATTGCTCCGCCCACCTCCCGCAGTTGTAAGGCTGCTTTATGAAACATGGTGTCCTTGGAGTTGTACTTGAGGCAGTTGGAGATCACGAGGTCAAAGTCCTTCTCCAGGTCTGCGATGGAGCAGTAGGCGTGTCCCTCCAGTTTGGTTCGCATGGTGGAGAAGTCCATGGGTTGGGAAATAAACTCGAGGTAATCTGGGACCTCAGTGAATCAAAAAATAAGACTGTTAGTTGAGTCAAAGTGAAACCAAAGTAAATATGCTGCTGGATGAAAAATGTGTAGTTACGCAGACCGGGCCTGATGCAACAACGACTTATACGAACTCAACATGAGTACCTTTTAACTCATACCCATATCCATAAAGTACTGCGCCTCTATTGTAGGTAGTACAGTAACACCTTTTGGCCCATCCAATTCCTTCTGTTGCTGGTTGACCTCTTGTGATTGCGCCAATACTGCAGTTAATACAGTTGGCTCACTGAATTCATGTGTTGCAGGTAGCTCACACTCGCAGCCTCGGCTCGCACCAATGGAACAGCCACAGAATACTTAGTTTAATAGAATGGCTTAGAAAACACCGAATGACTTGCTTTAACGAATTTCATTAGTTTACCTAATGAAGATTTGTAAAATAACTCGTGACAATAAACTCAGCATTTCATAATTCTGGCTGTCGCAGTCGAGCAGCAAATATAACAACGTTCAAGGTGGATTCGAAGCCTTTATTAATCCTAATGTTGATGGACATAAATTGTGTTATTTTGCCTTAATAATGATCAACATGATACACAAAAAAGGTCAGGTTAGGAACACATATATGCATAATTCGTCTTGCATTTAGTGTTGCTTGAAATGACCAGGGCTTAGCTGGAGTTATGCCTTTAAAAAAAGTTTATTTCCCACGATTCCTGGGAAAATTGGCTTCTTTTCCTGGGATAGAAAATGGCTAATTTTTTGGAAGAATATTAATCCCTAGTCCAGACATGTTGTGGGAGTCATGTGCTGTTAATCTGCTGTTCTTCAAGTTCCTCTCTTATGGACTGTATATATTTTGAGTTTGAAAATCCTGGGCTATACAGGCTATAAATTACATTTCATAATTACACTGTCATTATCCTGTCAGCAATTCAAATTCTAATGTACTTCTAAATTTATTGATATAGCCTAACTACATTATCATTAATTTAAATTGGCTATTACCATAAGGCTACTGTTAGACCAACTGGCTGCGTCTTCACATGCAGGTTTATGCAAGTCTCTGTCGAGGCGAACATCCTGTTGAGATGCCTGACAGAGCACCGTCACCTATTATGACACATATTCTGTCATCAGTCTCCATGATGAAGTCGTTCCCCTCAACCACCTCCTCCCATCGCAGACATCGATAGCCTTGCTGTGGCGAGACTTTTTATTTTTTAAGCCGGTTTCATATCGAACCATTTCTACTTTGTTTCAGTGACAGTACGACCCTCAGGTGGCACAGCATTAACAGCAGTCATTATTTTCTTCTCATTTCTTGGTTTTAGCAGGTCCCTTAAGTCCCCCACTGATGCTGTTAAAATGATTGATTTTCCTTTATTGATCCCTGAAAGCAGGACTTGAATCTCCAAGCTTGTAAAGTTCTTCTTTTTACTCTTTGATGCCTTTTTCATGAATGAAAACTTCCTGAAATATGGGACAGGATGTGTGGCCTTTACGGTATCATTGGGGAATTTATTATTACTAATTATTGACTAACTATTACTAAAATATGTACAGGTGGATCGTTTACTCAGTCACCAGTTAGGAGCATTTGCTGATTCTGACATGACACACTGATACAAGTCCACTGTACAAATAAATCGTAAGATAAAGATAAGATAAGAATACTAAAATGTTCTTGCATGAGGCCTGCTGTTTTATAACTGCACCAACCTCTGACAGATTGACCGGCTGAGAGAAGATTTTTGCCGTGTCCTTCTCTTGCAGTTGGTCCAAGGTGGATCGCAGGAGCACCAGCGCAGGCGTCAATTTCAACTCCAGAGCAGCCTGCTGAATTTTCACCTGGAGAGTGATGATGCAAACACACAGGGGAGAGTGGAGGGAACACAAGGTGACTCTTAAAAGGTCAAATAAATAACATGTGGTGAATGGATGAATGACGACGCTGATCTAATTACAGCCTCCTCTGTAACAAACCTGTTCTCTCTTTAGCCTCTCTCTCTTGCGGATGAGTTCTATCAAAAGTCGGGCTCTTTCCAGGTCCTGCCTCAACTTCTGCCAGTATCGTAGCTCCTCTCTGGCTGCACATAGCTTCTCATCAGGCTCCTTCTGAACACAAAAGGACAAACACAGAAGAGATCAGACTTCTGATTCACCTTTAAAATCCAACATCATTAGTCTTTCCTGTAGCTTTTGGTGTTTTTTTGGCGCTTCAGGGCAGTGAGGAGATATTATGGCTCTGAGGCCAAGTGAGCTCCAAGGCAGGTTCCAAGATCTTAATGGAAAATCTATTTATTAGTCCCCAAGTAGTAATGAAGTTCTTTCTTTCAGCAAGAAAGAAAATCATAAGTTCAAGTACAAGAAGCCGAAGCCCAAAAGATCTGACTTTTAGAGACTCTTTGACTTTTATTAAAAACAGATGGATCAAAATGTCAGTCTGAGTACAATAAACATTTTTTACCAAACTGAAATTGTCTAAACAAATTCACATTGGTACAAAAAGCTACCCCAGGGATATTAACTGTTAAAATGTGGTCATAAATATGTATTTTACAATCCGAGCCACTTTGGATAAATCTAATAGTCCATGGTTAACCTTTTTTAAACTGCATTTTATGGTTTAAATGCCTTAAAGTTGTCCAATGCCTCCCCTGCCACCATAAAAGACATTAAAACCAACATCCATAACTTTTTACACGCTGTCGCCCTCTACAGTTGTGAAAGGTTTACAGCAAAGATGACAGAGCTGTGAGGAGTCATGTTAATCAGCTATTGCAAAGTGTGATGTCTGTACTTATGGTTTGATTTCCGTGTGTGTGACAATACAAACATGGTGTGAAGTGGTTTGTTTCAGTGACTCGGCCAACTCTGTTCTGAACCGACTTTAGTGGATCGATGAACGTCTGATACTCTTAATGATTTTAAATGTTAACTGCTGGGTTTAATAATTTATGATGCTCCACTTCACAAACATATTAACTGAAGTCATAATCAATGTGGACACCAGCTTTAAACTCAATTATGTCAACAATATGAGCACAGTCACATGTGAGAAGGATGGTTAAACCACAGGTGCTTAGCTTGCAGCCACAATTTAAAATGCAACAAATATTAGAAGTGCTGACAGGGAGTTTAGTTCATTTTCAGCAATTTAAAAAACTTTACTCTGAAACAACCCGTGATTACTACTGCATAACAATATACTGACTCCTGTGCTGTGCTGCAGTAGTTATTTTTTTTATCAGAAGACTGTTATACTTCTCTAATTTTCATTTCAACGCACACACTGCAGTATCTGCACACCTGCTCTGCAGCTTTGTGGGCTTGTAGATGGGAATGAAGTCTGCGTATTAAAGGCATCCCATTCCGTGACTGTCGTTTCAGTAACCAGTAGTTATGAAGCCTCTGCATGAACTGATTCTTCCTCTGGACTTCAACTCCTGTGCAGATCTTGTTCAGCCTGTGAAGAAATGTAACAGTTACACATTAAAACCTGCATGGAAAAACTGGTGGTCATACAAACACGACCAACTTAGGATGTTATGGTAAGCTAATTTAAATCCATGTAAAAAAAAAAAAAAAAAAACTCTCAATCAGAGGTTGCATTAGCTGAATATTTTCCATCACTGACTGAATTTTTTTTAACAATGACAGAAGAATCTGAAGCCAGTTCATCATTTTGACAAATTAAATCACTGAGGGCGACCTCCCAAAACCATTGGTTTGTGTCGGTTGCACCAAAGAAATCACCTTAAGCCTTAAACAAGACAATGAAATCTTTAGCCAAATAATCAACTCGCTAAAGAAACATCACATAATTCAAGTAAAGAAGTGTTTAAACTACAATGGGAGAAGATCAAACAAACTACTTACAACCCCACACCTGACTGCCTGTGTACAGCACAAGAGGAAGAGACAGACAAGCTGCTGACTGGTTACTCTGAGCAACATGCACGGCAATTAATTAAAATATAATATATTTGAGTATATTTCTCGCCTTTTCTCTTATGGTCTGAATAAGGTGCTAAATTGGTCTCTAGTGGCTTTTTAGAAATAAAGTCAATAAGAGGGTTTGAACAGTCACTAAATCTAGAAACAAAGTTGGGAACACCGAGCCCAATAATTATGATATGGATGATACATTATGTGAAAAAAGAGTGACTGATTAATTTCAGCTAGGGCTGGGTATTGGTACCTTTAAGGAATTGACTGAAATAACCCCATATCAAGTAGTGTCAAAACTTGCTGAGTCAAACGATACCTGCATTCAATCCTTCTGACACCCAGATCTACATGGTTTTTATAACCATTTATATGGTTTTGCTCGCAGCCAATCACCGCAAGCCTTCCTCATAAAGAACGACCTTCAAAAAAAGGTACTGTATTAAGTACTTCATTGCTGTCAGTATCATTTAACGGTGCTGGTACTTTTCTCTCCATGCTAGTGCTGAACAATCAATCGAAATTTTAGCGAAATCGTAACATCATAATATCTGTTAAAGGGGGAATGTGTGTCAAAATACTATCTCAAATGAAATATTGTGGTGCTGCAGAGATGTTCTGGCCTACACATCGTATTCTACCATCTTTGTATGGTACAGACCTCTGTAAAAATGACACCATAAACATTTTAATGTTTTTCAATGATAATGAGAATAACGACTTTAAAATTATCCTTCACTCTGATCATAAACAA